>WYDF02062792.1:0-25038 GCA_009867245.2 Adranes taylori
GTTGATAAGAGCTACATATACGCGAACGCGAACATTTTTATAAATCTAGTTTTTAAACATGTTTTTAGAGTTCTAAGTTTAGCGGTAGCAGCCAAGTTTGATTCCAATTATAAAGTTTGTCCAAGTTTGCTTGCATTATTTCGTTGTTATCTGCAAAGTGACTGATTCTGTCTTCTACCTATTTTGACTTGTCACTTACGTAGCACAAAAGTAAGAGACGTCCAAGTACCGATCCTTGAGGCACCCCGCGGAGTATGCATTGTTCACTGGAATAATTATTGTCAATTCGGACGCGATATTGACACGTTCTTGACACGACTCGTTCTTATCCAACGGAGCAAATTGCCTCTGACTCCCATAGCATCTAGTTTGTATAATAGTCTTTGTGTTGGAACTTTGTTGAAACCTTGCCAAATTTGCTTGTCAGTTCATTTAACATTAGTAGCATGTTGCTAGTTACTGATCGTCCAGGCAGAAATCCGTGCTGTGCTTTGTCAATTATTCCATTTGCAAGTAAAAACTTCGTCAAGTATTCAGCTATCATTTTCTCCATACATTTGCCTAGTCCCGATGACAAGCTGATTGGTCTATAGTTCACCGCTTTAGTTTTGACTCTTGTTTTGTAAATCGGTATGATAGTAGCTTTCTTAAATTCATCTGGAACTTCAACCATTGTCAGCGAATGATTCATAACTTCTAAAAGAGGAGAGGTTAGTAGTTCTACACAATTTTTAATGAAAATAGCTGGTAAATTGTCAGGTCCAGGGCTGGACCTACTGTTTACGGAATTGATAGCATTTAATACTCGTTGGGGAGTGATGGTAATTGTTTATATGCTGTTGTAGTCGTTGCGTTTGTGGAAATGGGCCGTACGTTTCTTTTGTAAAAACAATGGAACTTGTTCGCGATTAATAGGGGATCCGTAATTGGTTCATATGAGTTGTCTTTAGCCAAGGTGATTTACCTGACTTTAGAATGGAAGTGTTTGAAATGTAGTTAAATAATTTGTTCTTGTTCTCTAAGATTGATTCCTCGTACTTGCACTTTGCCAATCTGAGTTGAGATGTAACCTTGTTGGAGATGGTTCTATAATCCATATAGGCTTCGCTTGTTCTAGCAGCTTTGTATCGACCCTACATGTCTTTCCAATTGCAGCGAGGAACAACATCCACATAGCCGTTTATGATGAGTAGAAATACTGATATAATGTCCATGTTTCTATGACCCGCGTCTATGATCCAAAATGCAGTTATTGTGCCATTAATCTCGTAATTAAATGATATAATACAGTAATGTACAATCTATACCATCCATGATGGAAAAGTATGGCGTTTTAAAAATCGATAATATGACGCGCAATAGAAGACAACATGGTTATCTTAGAAAGTTTTAGGTGACTTACAAATTCAAGCGAGCAAGATTTAGATAAAATAGAGTACCAAAGATTTTCACATAACAAAAACGATTTTATGTATAATTTACTCGAACCAACAAGACAAGCTAAAATTGTACCATATCTGATTCATAATGAAGACAAGATATCGTCATTATCATGTTAAAGTATCGAATATGAAAAAGATGGAAATTTCAAGAGACAACGGTTTTTACTCAAAAGTCATGAAAGATAGGGTTTATTCGAGGCTTTAGTATAGTTCTATTTGGAATTCTAAGCCTGTTCAAAATTCAAAAATTTGCTGTGATATGTCTTGTCCAATACAAAGGGGCGAAAAGTGGTGAATAAAAAAAACGTTTTTTCACATTCGATAGTTTAACATGGTAACGCCGGTATATGAGGTTGATCAAACATCAGGAAAATCAATCATGTCAGATACACTTCCCATAAAAATAGTATAAAATGTTGATGTATTATCAAAAGTGCACAAGTATGTAATGTTAATGTATTTTCGAAATAATTAAATAGTCACCTGTTTCTGTAATACGTCGCCTTTCTTCTTCCGTTTTCTTAAGTTTCATTTTCATATCCGTAATATTTTGAGTTGTTGTTTCAATGTCTTTTTTCGCTCCTCCAATGCAGTCTTATGCGCTGGTACTAAAATACAATAAAACGTTATGATATTTTAAAATAAATTTTGTTTGACATAGCTGCTGTATTGAAGTATATTTCCAGTACACATATACTTGATTGTTTTACAAATACATGATTTTGTTTTACAAATACATGAGTCACGAATGTTCTGACGATGGAACGAATATTTGGTGAGAAGTCGTCTTCCCTGGTTATGGTAAAACAATACTCTACATGCCTCACCACAAATGAAAGGGGATCAACTTTAATCTCCTACCTACAAACAGGCTGGTTGAGGTTAACCCACTCAGACTGTCATTCCACTGTGTTATTTTTAGAACTAACTGACATGCTGTGCAAGCAGTCTACTTGATATTTAATATCCACACATATTTTAATTATGCGCATTTTAAATGTATGTAATTTTCAATGATGCAAAATATGGAATTTGGGCACACTATATACTTTGGCTATCATAGTTTGATGAGATTGAAATGAGTAATGAGGAAGATTGTACTGTTGAGAATGAGAATGTGTTAACGAAGTCGACGAAAGTAAGATATAATCGAATAAAATTGGAAATAAGTAATGGTGTTAGTTGATGATTTAATACACAATATGGGATCGGTCATGGCAGATGCATGCAATGTAACCGTCAGAAACCTTCTGTTATTTTATGGGATATGACAGAATTACTAAATGGATGCAAAAAGTGAGTTACGCCAATATGATAACTTGTGATATCAATCTTCTTACTCACCTTATGGCAAATAATTAATTTTATTGTAATTTTGAAAACATTGCTAATATTTCATTATACAATTTATAACTGGTTTTACTATTAAAACCAATAAATGTACATACCTTTAATAACAATTTATTTTCATATGCCTTCAAACTGAAATCACCAATAGTTTACTTGATGTTATACCACTTCTCTGATTCCATTTACGGAAATTATAATTATTCGCATATACCAATATCTTCTAATATAAATCAATCTAATATAAAAAAGTATTATACACACTGTATCATATGAACTTTCAAAGTTTTAGTGATAATAAAGTATACAAATTTCAAACCAACATCCAATTACTTGAATTTTGAAAGATTTGCGGTGACTAAATAGGAAATTAAAGAAATTGGCAGGATAACTTCGGTCGTCACCCTTCGTATTATCGATTGCAAAGTACATTCAAAACAGTGTACATGGAACTCAAATAATGATTACTAGTAACGTTAGTAATGATTACTCAACAATAGTAAAAATTATAGGTTATAAATATTTTTAATAATAAATGGTAATAGTTAAATTAAAATTCGTTGAATTTTTAATAACCTACTCATTGGAAATCAGAATTAATATTTTCAAATACAAATATAAAAAAAATAAATTGAAACGTTTATTTGGTCATGCGCATCTCCGCAGTCTGATGCCAACAAAATAAATTGAAGTATTTCAAAAAAATATATTATAATTTGTTACTATAAATCTTTTACTTTATTAGTAAATATGTATATATAAATCACATTGATAATTCATGTTATATTCTGAAATGGAACATAACAATACATTTTTAAATGAAGAGCATCAGGAAATTCACCAGGAATTTTAAATGAAGAGCATTAAAACAGAGATTTTGCACGTTAGAAGCCTTCTAGAAATGTTATATTAAATATTGATTTATTTACTTTACACTTTACTTCTTATTTCATCGCAAAACACTCTATCTTGGAATAATAAATTATAAGCACAGGCACGGATTATCGCATCAAACAATAAGCATTTGTTTCATAACATAAGCGGATGTTGCCGAGATTATTTGCTGTCAGTCATGGACAGTGATAAATTAATGCTGTTTCCAACAGAAGAAATTGACTTATAATTTAATTTATGTACTGTGTTAATCGTTTAATAAATTATTAACACAGTTACGGATTATTAAACCAATCAAGAAGTATTTGTTTCAATATGAGGTGGTCGGATGTTCTCGAGGCTATTTGTCGTCAAATCATGCGCAGTGGTAAGTTAGTGTTGTTGCCAACAGAAGAAAGTAAATTATTTTATATTTACGTACCAAATTATCAAGTTTATTTTAATTCTGTTACTAATTTCGAAATAAAGATTTCATTGTCAAATTGTGCCTTTCACTGATTGTAAATGTTTGTATTTTCCCGGTTGGATTTTCTATTCTGGTCATTCATTCTTTTCTTGGTACTACTCATTCATTTGTTGTCACTTTGTTTGCTTTGTGGTGTTGTCATGTCTAATTTCTTCTTTTTAAAATTACTGTAGAAAGTATCAGTTAACTATCTACTATTAGTACTTCTGCATTGCTTGTAAGGAGACATGCAAAAGTTCTCATTTCTATTTCAATTTAAAGTACTATAGTTTTATTAATAGATTTTCAAGAAGTTAATTTTGTGTAATAATTTGATGTTAACCAGCCATCTCATTAAATAAAACAAAGAAGCGTACTGTTGGTAGTCGTAGAAAAAGTATTGTGTTATAAAATTATGTATTGTTTCTAATTTACTTATTTTTGACCAGCATTTTAAGTTTTATTTCAAAAATATTTAGAAAGAAGAGTAATAAGAGTTTTCTTTGAAATTGTATACAATTTTCTATGTACAAAGAAGAGTTTCATGTATTGACAACATTGTTCTTAAGTTGGGAAATCATGAAAATGTTAATTGGTTTATTGCTATGCGCTGCTATTGTTTAATAAATCTAAACTCCACTAAAACCATTAACTCAGTTTGTTTCGTGTCGCCGCGGTGTAGTACGACGAGAATGACATATCTAATAAATTAGACTTTTCCGGATATATTTAATACGCTTTAGTTTAATATTTATTACCTTGTTTCGTATTTAATTATTTCGTGTAATTGCGTCTATGCGTGTAATTGTGTCTATACACCTTATACAAGCGCATGAGGTGTACATGGTAGGTCTAGTACAATTTTTTTCGTGTTTGCTTAACGTTTCAATGCAGGAAAGACAATTTCCATATCATTTAAATTTTCCGAAATAAAAGTTAATTTTATACGCGCTAAATATCGTGAGTTGCGTTACATGCATATCGGACATTTTATAACATGGCTATGTCTGTGGTCCAGAAAGTAGATATTGAGGAGAAATTGCCTCAGCAACACAAAAAATGACTATAAATTAAGGTTAGTGGCGATTTTACTTACGAAAAATACATATAAACTTGATAGAAATTGATACTGACATCGAAGTGATACGGTCTTTGAGAACTGGGCCCTTAAAAGCTTAAGGTGGTAAGATCGTTTTTCACATATAAATTAATTGCTACATTAACATCTTGTTTTACAAGTATAAATACCTTAAATAAATATTGGGATTAATATATTTATATTAAAAAAACGATACTTGTCGGTTTCCTTTATATTTTACATTCGATTACTTTACACTACACGACTAACGTAGGTCTTATCTTTTAACATAAATTTAAACCTAAATATTTATTTGGAAAAACAGTTATACTGTCATTTCTGTTATTAGGAAAACCCCACAAGAACATTTCATTAGCCTCGACATTTCGAGAGTTTGAGCTCGGCTTATCTCTTTAAAACATGACATCTAAGTACATAATTGCTTGCATAGACTTAATATTTACTTTGAAATAGTATTACTTTTAAGCTATTTATGAAATTAGGTGTGTTAATTATTACAAAACTGCTTATAGACGTTTTATGAGATTCAAATAGATTAATAAACGAGGTAAGGGTAGTTACGTATTTCTGGCATTTGTTGAAGGCTTTATCAAACCTGCGGAGTGAGCACAAACGGCTTACACTAGAGATGAGCTAATAAAAGGGCTGTATAGGGTTACTTAGATTGTTTAAGTCCCTAAAATCCAATTCCTTATTAATTGTTTGGATGCGTTGTCACCCTGATAGATTATCTCACTTTTGGTTATTTCTTAAAACTGCATTTAAATATCAAAGATCGCATAATAACGTAGGCATACAGTACTACATATGCATATAATATGGAAAAATTCAAATTGTTTAACAAATCCGTTGGTAGCGCAATAGTTAAGCGCTGGCCTCACAAACCAGTACAATGATGTTATGTGCGAAAAGCAGAAAGTACTGAAAAAGGCTCCACCAAATGCCAGAAATACGTATCTACCCTTACCTGGTTTTTTAATCAATTTGAACACCCTAAAACGTCTATAAGAAGTTTTCGTAATAATTAACACACTAAAATAGTAATTAAATATTTACTATTTTAGTATGTACTATTTAATTCATCGCTTAGTAAACTTTGTACGGATCCCAAACTCTAAAATGCTGCGATTGCTGTGCGAATCCATCAACTGATCAACTTCAAGTAGAAATCGTTTTCGGATCATCTTCTTTAATTTCCTTCTTTATTCAAGCCAAAGCTTTTCTACCTGAATTCAGAATTTAATTTAGTCATTAAATAAAAGAGATTTATAAAGTCTATAAGTTTATTGAATTAATAGATTCGTTCGTAAATCCAAATATCAGAGAAATATCAATATTACATAATCAAAATATCAAAAAATTATTTATATTTCGTACATTTTGCATAGAGATTTTTTTTAAATATAAATCAATCACTAGAATACACTCAATACGATATTAATAAAAAAAGAGTATTATTAGTGTCACAATTACAAATTTCCATGTTACAACGTAATTATTATTTGTTGATTAAAAGTGATTTACATACATATTTTATTTTTGTTATAAATACCACTTAAAGGGTTATTTTTTGTTTTGAACTCAGTCCATGATTTTCATAAAGGTTTCTGCATCTCCTAAGTGTATATTCATGCTAAAATAACATTTAAATTTCAAACTAGAAATATTGACAGTAACGATTATTCCCATTGTCAAAGTAATGAACTTTGACAATGGAAATGGACAATTAATTATAGACGCGTCCAAAAGGAAGTAAATTAAATTGTCGACATAACTCATAGAGGCTATTAAATAGTTATAATATGTAACTTTTGTTTGTCGTAAATATTTTTCACATAATTATCAATAGAGACGATGTAGTTTTTGAGAAGCGAATATTCAACTGAGATTCAGAAAGAAAATTGTTGAAGTCTCCCAGGACATCTCGTATGGAGTTAGATTGAAGGGAATTCCAGCAAATAATATTAGATGCAATGATGACACCATGCTCTTTGATGATAGTGAAGAGGGAAGAGGAGCACAATATCTCATAGACCGGACAGTGCAGGCCTGCGAGGCTTATCACCACGCCCTAAAAACAAAACACATGGTATCACGTGACAATCATAGTGATCGGTAGAAAAAATCTAGCAAACTGTAAACAGCTCCACAGACTGAATATAATGACATTTCTTGTCATCAGCACCAATGAATATTGGAATCACTTTTTAGAGATCACTTTTTGGATGTCGCATTGAAAACCAAAAGCTTAACATTTTTTGCGATTTGAATACATATTATCGTTAGTTGGAGGTGTTAGGTAAATGAATAAGGTTATAAGAAACATACTGACACGAATGTAAAATGAAAAGGAGGTGATAACAAGTACCGGCTATTAGACCTGATGATCTAGAGATAAATATAAGAAAGATAAAGCCCAGGAATGGTTTTGATACAATGGTTCCCCAAAGTACGGCCCCTTTAAGCTATGTCCCAACTCATGCGCTTTCCCATTCCTCTTCCTTTTCAACATGTGGCAAGAAGTGATGAACGTGAGGTATGCGGTATTGTTTTCCTCTTACGAGTTGAAGGATGTAATTTTTCGTGACGCACGCCACAGCGCATGTACATCCAACCCACTTGGAAATTCTTTCAACTTTCTATGCGCTTCACGTGAATGATTGGTATTTATTTCGGTACTCACTTCCGTTAAGAAATTAAAGGTTATGATTTATGAAGAAATACAAAAAAAAAACGGCAGCAAAAGCTAACAGAAAAGAGGAGGCGTACCGATTGATGAAAGTAGCTACCAACCACTTGACGAATAAAAACGAATTAGATATTTTTGGGCAAATGGTAGCCGCTAAAATTAAGAACCTGAATCCCTGCAATCAATCGATTGCTGAAAATCGCATCAACAATTTTCTGTTCGGTTTGAAAATAGAAGAGTTGAATGGTAACCCCTTTTCTCCACGGTACACGAAACAAAGTACTTCAGGCCTTTCTTCGCCCGCTCAATCACTCAGCAGTAGTAGCAATGACTATTTAGTATCAGTGCTTCTATTACTAATGTCTATTTAGTATCAGTGCCTTTAAAACATCTGGTAGCATTTTTGATATGCTTTGCTTTGAGACTTTGAATAAGTATGACAAAGACGTTAGTGAATCGCCGGAAACAAGAAATCTCAGTGTAACTGCTACCCTCATTTCAGGAGGACTCGTAAATAGGCGTTTCTTCTTAAAATAACCGGTTCGATCATTCTCAGCAATTTGAAAAAGTTGTCCTCTGATATCCCAGCAAAATTACTAAACAACCCATTATCAATCTGAAGCTCTTTAAGCAGACCAATATTTTTTGAATTACTTTGTTCACAAGGTTCCTTTTTCTTTCTTGTCGAGTGCTTTTTAAAATAAAGAATCCTGCACTTATAATAGCAAATAACGACGCGTCATCCATCTTCCTGATGATGAAGGCCATAGCTATAGAATTCTACGAACAAAATCAACGTTTCTAGGTTCATTAAGCCGATAAAGAACAACAAGAAGTATAACTTTTTACAAGTTAATTTCGTTGTCTATCGATTTTTTAAAACTCTTTTTACGATAATGAATCAATGTATACTTTAACGCATTTTAATAATATAAAGATCATGATAAATAAAATTTTTATATTTGTACCTACTAAATGGCCCCTAACTATAATTTCAGTACTAAGCCAACGAGGAACCAACTCACAAATTATTAAATAAGATAAAACATTAAGATTTGTACAGTTTATTACAACTCTCAAAGTTTATTACATCTTTAAATTATAGAAATATTTAAAGATATCAATTTCTGAGAAAGTTATTATTGGTACCTAACGCTTCAGTGGTGATGTACGGTACCATAGTCCGACCCATTCAAATGCTCTTACTTATGCTTTCTTACTCATTTCTTTCTTCTTAGGGTTCTTACTTAGGGTTAATAAAAGTTGCTGGCGTCAGTATCTTTCTAGCATTGCATGCTCAATAGTTTTTATTATGCGATAAAAATCGGGTCGACGTCACCACTTACGACGTCAACACAAGTGTGTTCTTCTACACGTAATTCAATACATAAGGTAAGTTTTCTAATTAATTCTGACTTATATTACTACTAATTCATAAATGCGTTTTCATGGATTACGTTTCTATTTATTTAATTATTTTAGACCAAATAAAAATGGTTTCTAATTCAACTGAAGAAGAAAGATTGCGACTCATGATGGAAGAAATATTAAATGAAAATGAAGAAACTGAAGTGTACAACGATGAAGATACTGAAGATGTAAATTACGAAATTGAAGAAGAAGATGCTGATTGAACCTGAAGAATATGAATCCAATGAAGATCATCAAACTTATCTTAAATTAGGAGACATTTTTTTTATATCGATATTATAAATACTTTGAGACTCGTTGATACGAATGAATATTTGGAGTTCATCTAATCGTCCATGTGAGAATCACAAACGTAGATTATACACATGGAGATCTCCTGATGGACACCCGAGGAATAGGTTACATCATGATTAAGTAGAGATGGAAATCATCGGTAAAAATGGCAAAAACGTCACCGTCTACAACTTTAGAAGAACCACCTCAAAAGGCCCAAAATGCTGTTCGGCAGCCCATATTATCAACCGAAACAATAGATCTCATTCGCAAACGAAGAACAATAAAGTCCCGGTGTCTTGACAACAGAATAGATCTGGAAGTGTACCAATCGTTAAATCGGTAGATACAAGGTGCTATGCGCAGAGACAAAAATAAATATTTGATGAATGTTTGTATAGAAATTTAGAATTTCTCTGACACATATAACTCCAAAGACCAGTTCAAAGAGATACGTTCTAACACATGAGAGTTCAAACCCCGACATTGGGTAATTAAAGATCAATATGATTGTTTGAATGCAGAACTATGATTGTCAAATTGCATCGGTGTGAAAGATTACTGTGGCAATCTGTATGCTATTTGTGGAGATCTGGGGAATTATGAGGCTGAACCGGATATACTGTTAGATGAGATGAAGGTCGCAATTGACAAATTAAGAGAATGTAAAGCAGTAGGAATCGACAGAATATCAGCAGAGGTCTTGTGTCAACATTGTGTCACAAGATTTGGAAAATAGACTTATGTCCAGAAGACCGGTCAACTTCAGTATTGCTTCCCCTACATAAGAAAGGTTCAGAACAGTCTGCGAAAACTATCATCTGATAGCTCTGATATCACATTATGTTGTATATTCTTCAAGCAAGTCTATAAGCCTTCCTGCTACATCAAATAGCTCCAGAACAAACCGGATTTGTGAAAGGCCGGGGTACCCGAGAACAAATTTTAAATCCGAGGTAGCTTATAGAAAAGCCCCTAGAATACTCGGTACCGATGTATCTGTGCTTTGTAGATTACGAGAAAACGTTTGATAACGTTCGTTGGCCCAGGCTATGGACGATGTTAGCAGAATTTGGAGTAACATATCATCTAATCCGAAAAATGTTGCATTAGGAAAGGCGTTCGTTAAGGTTGCGTACTTTCACCTCTATTCTACAACATCTATAGTGAAATAGTGATGCGGCGCACTTTAGGGAACTGGAATGGAGGAGTGAAGATTGGTAGAAAGTGCTTTTGAAATCTTCGATGTGGGGATTATACTTTTCTAATAGTTAACAGCATCAACGAGCTTTTAGAGTTTCTTCAAAGACAGGAAGACATAAGCCGAGACTATGGGCTCAAAATAAATGCCAACAAGACAAAAGTCATAATAGTAGACCAAGATAACGAAAATCGAAGACAACCTACAAAAATAGGGAACTTTGAAGTCGTCAAAAAATTTGTGTATGTGGGTTCCATGTTCCATAAGTCCGACTCTTGTACGGTTCAGAGATCTGGGTAATCGATTCCAAAGACAGAAGAAGAATAGAAGCGTTTAAAATGTGGGTCTGATGCTGGGGGTTCCCTGGACGGCTAGAAGAAGAAAAGTCTCTATCTTAAATGAAGTCAAACCCGTACAAAGATTGTCATCGATGACATATGGACGAATTTTGAATTTTTTCGGATACATCTCTCGACATGATAGCATGGAAAAATTTGTTGTTCAGGGAAAACCGGAAGGAAAAAGTAATGGAGCCGATCTCCAACTATGTGGACCGATATTATTTCGAAACTAACAGAAACAAGTTACACTAAAACAGCGCGAAGCGAACGATCGACAGACCTGGAAATCAACTGTTAAACGATTAATACAGAGATTAGAAGATTACCTTGTTCAACATCAACATCCACCTCGATCACGAAATTGGACCAAAAAGAACATATAATCATGTAACTGCAACTATTACAAGACCTGCAGATAATCTGGAATTTGAGGCATTTTTGGACTTGCATCTATTGAGTGGGTTAAGAAATGTAATCATTTGAACGTTGAAAACCTTTTCAAGAGCAACGGCCCAGTTCCAGAAATATTTCGGATTAACTAGTCTCTGCAACGTTTGCGGATACTTCTTCGTTACCTTAGATTTGATGAAATAGATACTAGAGTGATTTGGACAAACATGGCCCAATAAGGCAACTGTTTGAGAAGTTTGTGATAAATTGTAAAACTAATTATCATTTACGTAATAAGCCATGTCGATGAAACAATCGAACTTTTTCGAGCACGTTGTAGTTTTTGACAGTACATGTCTCATGTATGTCTATGCTTTTTTATGCATGTCTCAAAAGTCAAACAAATACGGAATAAAGATTTTTGTCGTATGTGATGCAAAACTTTATTATACCCCAACAATCTCGAAGTATAAGTAGGAAATGAGCTTGAAGGCTCCTCTTTCCAAAACAAGAGTGCATATTCAGTTGTTGAGCGATTGTGTGAACCAATTTATAGATCAAATAAGAAAGTAGTAACAGATCGATGGTTCACCAGCATTGAATTAACAGAAAAATTGCTGTGCTATGGATTTGCACTCGGAGGAACAATAACAGCCAAAAAAGAGAGCTTCCACCGGAGATGATTTTGTAGCAAAAAAAACTACTTATTAGTTTCAGCATGTTCGGATTTGGTAATAAGTGTACTCTTGTGTTTTTTTTACCGAAAAGAAACAAAAATATTCTTCTTATATCAACATGACATAAAATGCATGAAGTTACTAGTAAACCAGAGATTGTTGTTGATTATAATAATATTAAATGTGACCTAGATGTTATAGATCAACTATGTTCCAATTACAAGTGCACAGCTTACTGAACGTTCCGGGCATTAGCAGTCAAGTTATACACAGTGCAAATGATACAGGCCAACATATTCTGAGGCAACAGTTTCTTGAAAATTTAGCATTTAGTTTGATAGATCCTCATCTGAAGCTACGTGCTGTTTCAAACTATCAACCAAAGACTGTCCAGGAGCCGCCAGATGAACGAAGGAATCTATTAGGTGCGTGGGAATCTGGCGCGTGGGAATTAGGGAATCTGGGAAGGGGCGTGCCATGTGGCCTCCAAGATAAATGGAAAAACAAAATATTTTGCAAAAATTGTGGAAAATTTGTATGTATGGACCATGTACGTACTTGCTTCATGTGCCGATTGCTATATCACGCAAAACAATCAGCATGGGCTGTTTATTAATTTGATCATCATTGATTGTTTCTTACAATACATTAGTTTAGAATATACTCCATTTTTGTTGCACTACAAATATTTGTCTTGAATTCAATATATAGTTTTTAAATACTTTATTTTAAATACAAAGGGTTTTATTGAAATAAATAGAATCTGCAGACTAATATTCGTTACATTATTGAAGTTACAGGTAGACACGTCAGCACTGAAGGGTTAAAAACATATGCCCTCGTAGGGGACTCGAATTCTAATCAAGAGGGACTTTTGATTGCAAATCGAATGTACTAACCAAAGCACTAGACTATTGCAGGCGCAATTGAAGTTATGATTAATGTGTAGCATAATTTATATTCTTCGACTGAACATAAATTATAAAAATCTGTTGTTCTCAGACTAAGAACATAAATTATATACCTAACACATAATTCGTATTCTGAATTACGCGTTCGTTAGTGTAGAGATCCCAATCAGAGAATCAATTCGAATGCAGTTCGATACCCCAATGGGGGGCAATTATTAGTTTAATCTTTAATTGCTTAGTAAGACTTATAAACTCAGGAGACTGATATCACTATAAAAATATGTTCAATAAAATTATTTCATAAAGATTATTCTCTAAATGGTATTCACACAGTAATAAATATATGATAAATAATATTTTGTATAAAACATATTATATTAATATAGTATCGCTTCATAAAAAATACTGTAAGATGCATAATCTCGAAAAAAATGGACAGTGATTTAGTATTTTTAATCTAACGAGAATTTCGCATTATTTTTTTAAATATAGTTTATGTTGTGTATACAGTGCACTTTTATACAATAATTAATATAAAATATAAACGTTAAGTATACATTATATAAGGATTTTAATCATTAATAACTTTATTTTTATTATTTCTGTTTATTTGTTTTCTTTGAAACAATACACAAGTGCAAAACACATAAAATCTTTTTCATCATATAAATTATTTTAATTGGCGTAAATACTGTGTAATTGCGCCTTTGTAATAGATAATTTTTTGCTTCATTTGATAAAAAGTAATTCATTGCCTTTGAAATAAAAATGTCAAGTTGCTGAATGTAGAATTCTTAACTTTCTTCTTAGATTTTGGATAAATACTATTTTTATTAACAACTTATTGATAATCTCTATTGATAAATACAATGATAGTCACTATTTTATACACCAGACACCAATTTGGCGTCATTGTAATACAATGGCTCTTATTTCAGAGCACAGTCTATAGACAATGTAGTCACTAAAGAATCCTAGTTTCATATATCACAAAAAAAAGGGATAGGTTTGCACCATAAATCCCGATTGTTAGTATATGCGCATTGGAGTCGCTTTATGTGGCTAGAAGACATTAAAAACATTATGCTACAATTTGAAAATTAAAGTGAATTAACTTATGTGCAGGTATTACATAATAGTCTATTAATTACATCCAGATGGACGACAATGCATTTTATCTCGCTTGTTACTCAAAGAAATTTCTAATTTGCATCAGAGATAGCTTTGATTAGATTCTTTTACTTCAATATAATTTATGCGACATATTTCTGAGTTAAAATGTCGTCGAAAGAAAAAGATATGCGAAAGTGATTTATCTTTCACATATCTAAGAAAGTGAAGCGAAATATTGTATTGACAATATATGTTGTGATTCTAATTCATGAAGGTATCAACATCCAAAACGAATGAGGACATTGAAACAGTCGAGGGTCGTTCTTGGCCAAAAATACAAAATTAACCCTTAGACAGTTTGCCAGTAGCGCACAACATATAAGGATTGGTTCAAATCATTGCGCGTTTTGAACTGGACTTGAAATGTGTTGCTGTAAACCTGGTGCCAAAAGTTTTGAATTGCATTAATCGACACATATCAAATAAAGCATTAATCGAGTGAATTAATTAATCGAAATAAAATCAGAGCCAAAACAAAACAAAAACACACATACTTCGATGTCAGTTAAAAGAAAGACCATGATTACTGTTTTCATTAATTGGAATTGGTTTGTGCATCATAAAGAGGATCAAATGGTTAATAAAGAGGCGTAATGAGATATTTGCATGGATCTATCTGCAAAAAGCTCATAATTCTTGGGTTCTCCAAAAACGATAACGCATCAGTTCATAATGCATTAATTACTCATGTGTTTCTAAATGCTATTCAACAACATTCCCGTTCACCAGATCTCTCTCTCTCTCTCTCTCTCTCTCGCTCTCTCTGCGACTTTCTCGTCTTCGAGCGGGTTAAGAAAAGCAGTTCAGGAAACTTTTGCAAGTAATAAAACAAAAAGATAAAAATGCACAAAGAAACTGTACATAAACGCGACTTCAAGAAGTGCGTTAAAAACAAACAGCCGATAGGGTTCAAAAATGATAATGAGATTTATGATGAATATAGCATTGCATTTTTTATTTTATCAATAAATTCCCGAGAGTTGTATATGATAGTATGAAGTTTTTCCGAATAAAACGTATTTTTAAACGTATGTTTAAATATAAGTACTAGAAATTGATCTATATACACCATTATTTCCACCATGTTTATTGATTTAAACAGTAAACGAGAAAGATGTAAGTTTTATACAAAAGTTGAATTGTAGAAAAAGAAGTTGTTTTCTTCATAACCTAATTTGTCTAAAATTAGTTTGTTACCCACTTAACAGTTTTGCGCGATTTTGTTTTCGTACAATGAAGAGTCCGAGTCTCGTTCGGACAAAATTAGATTCGACTCTAGAAGATAGTGATTTCCCTGATCACTCGTACGATGGATTACGACACATGTTGTTTATTTCAACTTACCTGATTACCACGTGGAGTGTAAGATTCATTTGTATTCTATAGTTTATCCAGGAAACCAAGTCCCTCACGTGACTATCTAGTGATATTACAATGTTGGCCACTAAATTATTAATAAGACAGAATTACAGCCGCTGAAAAGAACTAATAACACAAACTAAATTATTAAACGAATTAACAAATAATAACATGAAACTCAATATTAAAACCGATAAAAACGTAAACAAATGCATAAAATATTCGTTCAGGAAAGAAAGTCAAGATGACAATTTAATCACCTCTAAAATATTATTGCAACATTGCACACTCTCTAACATTGCCACGTTGGCGAAAATGTATGTAACATTTTGTAGGGGACGTAAACAAATGCATAGAATATTCGTACAGAAAAAAAGTGAAGATGACAATTTTATGCCAGCGAGTGACCAACCAATTAATCACCTCTAAAATAATATTGGAACATTGCACGCTCTCTAACGAAAAAACAGGAGTATCGATATTGTGTAGTAGATAATCAATTGTGCAGTAATAGGATAACGGGCCAAAAGTTGCACATACATTTGTATAAATTATTTTAATTAAATATATGGTTTATCGATATAAGTTTTGTTTGAAAGCAATTGAGAAATTCTATTCCACACTGCAGATAAATTAGCATAATAAATTATTTAAAAATATTAAACATTTTGTTAGTAAGAAATAAACTAACCAATTTAACAACACAGATGTGATGAGTCAATAAATTTTAATATAAACTTTTGTTATGATTAAATTATGTAAATTTAATCATAAATTATAAACATAATTTTAAAATATAATAATAAAGAATTGTGTTATCCTTTAGCATTTTAAGCGATGAAATAACCAATCTAAACTTGGTTTTCTATCATCTAACATATCTTTTGACTAAGTCCTTAAATTCTCAAAAACTTGCATTTAGTTCATTAATTCATTATTTCTTTTGTATTAAATCTTTTAAATCTTCGCCAAGTTCTAAAATTTGTAATTTTAATTCAATTAATCATTTTTTTTTTATAAAAGTTTTGTTTTATGATAGAAAGCCAAGTTTAGATTGCTTAATTTATCGCTTAAAATGGTAAAGGAAAACACAATTCTTTATTATTACATTTTAGTATTACAAATAATATATAGTTTATAATATATACAATTTAATCATAACAATAGTGTATATTAAAATTTATCTACTCATCACATCTATGTTATGAAATTGGGTAGTTTATTTCTTATTAACCTAGTTTAATATTAACCTAGTACAAAATGTTTAATATTTTTTAAGAATTTATTATGCTGACTTTGCAGTGTGCAATAGTCCAATTTCTCAAATGCTTTCAAACAAAACTTATAATATCGATATACCATATATTTAATTAAAATAATTTATACAAATGTATGTGCAACTTTTGGCACCTTATCCTATTACTACAAAATTGATTAGGAACAACTTTATTTACTACACAATTTTACTAAAGAGGGTAGTTACTATGGTTCCTTGAACGAACTATAGTCTATTATTATTATTATTTGATTTTATCAAGAAGGATGCCGTCTTGTTGTCAACAATTCATAATCCATAAAAGATAGAAATTGAGATATCCTATCTCAATTGAAATTCGTTTGTTATATATATGAAATTCGTTTGTTAGATATACACAGCAGGGAGGTTCAAAAACTTCTTTGCAATTTAAATAGGATCTCGTAAAACATATTATCGAAAAATACAGAAAAATACAACAACAGTTTTCTAGACGTCCGAAAACACCGTTACCAATAAGTTTGATTGAAAAACCTTTCATAGAAACGGTACTACCTACGACAAACAAACATAGACCAGACCGACTCGACAATGCAAGGTATGTTGTTCATGAAAAAATGGAAGCGGCAAAAAAATTCGAGAAGATATTGTTGTCCGGATTGTGCATTGAATGTTTCAAAATATACGTACCAAAACTAGTTACTGAATAAATTGAGTTTATTGTATTAGTAAATATATTCAAATCAATAAAAAAAAATGTGACAATTTTTTTGAAACCTTTGCTCTCCTAAATTAAGGTATAAGTTTCAACCATATTTTAATTAACTAATAAATGATCGTATCAAATTTATTTTTAGCATCACTTGAAGCAAAAATTATCTAATTACGATGTTCTGTTTCCTCGTGTTGTGTTTCCATTAATTTTATTTATGGTAGATTATGTTTGGCCTAAACATACACGCATGCAAGTATCTCATTCATAAATTTCATACAACATACAACTAGGTAATTTTTATTATATTATTTACATGGCTATAACGTTAGTAAAATCATCATTATGCAAGTGAGCTAGATTTGTTTTATTAAATGCAATTATATATATATATAATTAATATACTATTGAGATAAATTTTTACGGTAAAATAAATTATATAAATATAGCATTTCTTTAAATATATTCTATGAGATATTGAAAGATTTAAAATTATTTTAAATTAAACATTAAAATATAAAAAATAAAACCAACAATTATTATAAATAATAATTATTTTCTTTTTAAAATATAAATATCAGCAATTTAAAAAATGATAAATAGCTATGAGTAGCAATTTAAAACTATTTACATATCACAAATACTTATTAAAATAAATTAAAAATTAAGTTTTAAATTCAATAATAATTTGGTATGTAAACGAATGCATTTATTTTATTTTGAACGACAATATTTTCCTATTCTCTTAGAATAAGACAAGTATTAGGTTTAGAGATACATCCGCTTAAATTTTGTTTAATTTAGTTTAAATAGATTATCATTATGTAAAAAATATATGTTGGTTTGTCCGTTCAGTAGTTTATTGTTCATTTGATTGAGATTGCTAACTTGATCTAAGTTGTTATGTTTGTGTTTGTTACAGTTAATTATATTTTGATTTATTTGATTGCTACCTTGCTTGTCTTTTCTAATATTGATCTGTCTGATTTGTTCAATCGATTGTTGTTCCTCTGATGTATGTGCTTGTAAACTTCTTTGGTTCATTCGATCGTTCGCCCTAATCGAACTAAACAATAGATTTTAGATTTTTAGATTTTTCTGTCGATTTGATTCAACTAGTGACATTCTCAGAACAATATTTGAGGGAGATATGGTATTTTGGGAGGGGATATGGTTGAATTCAGATAAATAAAACTGTCTATTGTCAAATGGGTAATGAAAATTCTTTTTGAAAGTTTGGAGGGGGGAGATTAATCCCGATAATTGTACTCTCCAGCGCCCTTAAACTGATTTTTGTTTCTATACTGTTTTATTCGCTCATTGTGCTTATTTATATTTTCTAATTGGTCTTGTAATTTTTTCAAAAGTTTGTTGTCGATTGTTGATTCTCTATTGTTAATCGTGTGTCGTTTTGATCTGGTTTCTAAAAACTTTTGATCGTATTTGGCCATTTCCCTGGTTGTTTTTTATTACTTTGTACTCAATATGGTAACTGAGTACTACCAGATATATAAAGAGATAAATAATCTATTAATTAAGTGACCAGAGGATACTTAAATTTTCATAAAATTACAATGAAAAACTATCAGCAGTTTGGGATCAAATGTGAAGTTTTCGAAACAGATAATTTTTTATTTCTTTCTTAAAGAACTGTAATCTTTACTCTGATTAGGTTTGGATCAATAAATGGAATCCATTAAAATGATCAACAAACTTCTCCAATTGCGAAAGGTGTACTGTAAAAAGAAATGGTAAAAAGAAATGGTGTACTGTTGAAGAAAATTTTGAAGCATGACGACTTATAGGTGGACCTTAAAGCATTCTATAGAATTTAAAATTATTTCTTAAAGATCAATCTGTCTGTCCTTGAAACTGCCAAATTGTTATCACATAGCGATAAATAATTTGTCAATAATAATTTATTTAATAGTTTCGATTGAAATCTTTACAATTTTATTCAATAGGTATATTTTGCTTTAATTCGTCACTATTTATTAATATAAATTATTTCTCGGAATCGCAAATATTTTCCGCACCAATTTTGATAATTTCCAGAACACGGATTATAAAGACCATACAAATGTTACCACATGATGTTGTAGAAATTTTATATCTTGTATCGCCATTTCATAGATAACCCCATTTGCCATTCAATTAATTACAAAAAAGTGTTTGCAAGGTTTCCTTGGTTGTAAAGCGAATGTTGTAACTTATAGGTAGATCAAGTGCTGTGACACGCAAAATGCGAACAGATAATGGTTTAAGGAACACAGAAATTGCTTCACGGTTTTCATCCGTATGTGGATAAAGAACCGGTTGACCAGACGACCAACCTTCATGGAACTAATGATTAAACTAATTACTATTGGACAGCAAAGTATCATTATTGAAATGGTTTAACTTAAAGAAAAAAAATCGGTGAATCACTGATTTCCTTGATAATTATCGCGAATCGTAAGTCGTATTAAATCTGATTTAGTTTTAAAAATCTCTCCATAAATTAAATGCATTCTAAAAATTTGTACATTTCAAATACTAAATTACGAGTATTACAACTTAAATCTAAGTACTTTTTGGTATCATGTATTTGTATTAACTCTTATAAAATTTTAATTTTAGTATATGCAATAAAAACAATATATGGCATTAAAACGTAATAAATAAATTTCTATTAAATTAAAAACATATGAAAAATGTAAGGTTGATGTCAATTAGGCCGATGATGTATTTGCTCCTATTAATTATATGATTATTTATTATGATTGACTCATTTTTATTCATATTATCGAAAAAAATTAATTGATAGAAACAATATTTACAATTTTAAACATTTATTAAAAATTTTCAAGCGAATTTATTCAAATTAAATGTATTTGCATAAACTATTTTACAGTGTATTGTATAAACAGAATTTAAATTAGTTCCAGTATCAGTGGAATTCGATTCTTAAATACCTGTTAAAAATTATGTCATTGTGTATTAGTAGTAATGATGGGAACTCTGGTTCCACACTCGGAACGCGATGAATAGTTTAATTCCGTAAAGATACCGCGATAAAGTACCGTGCTCGATTTCACCCAAAACTCAATAAATCTTTGCCTTAAAGTAACAAGCAAAAAATGTATACTACGGAAAACGTATACGTAATTAAGTATTGTGTCATTTCCAAATGTCCACTATTTTAAAATTTAACTAATTTTCAACTCTATGAAAAAACTGTAAACTTAAAAAAACTCATAGAACAGACCTGTGAATTAATTACTTGTTTAAATGACGATTTGTGTAAGTTGCCTCCGTAAGTCAAAATGATTAACATTCAAATTGACAACGCTCAACTCAACAACGCAGAACAATAATTATTATCCTCACAATAGTTTTATCATTTATGTATCTCTTTTTGTTATGAAACAGTACTGTATTTATTAGAATCGAAATCATCATCGCTTTGCATCTGATGCGGTTTGCAAGTTGCTGCTGTAAACCGGTGGTGGGTGAGGTAAATCCCATCCACCTATCGCGTAAAAATCATTTATTGTATCATAAATATTTTCTGCTGGAACCATAATGAATAATGAACAATAAATCTGCATATGTTAGATTGCGTATCCCTCTCGGCCGATGAATGTGATGCCTATGTGTGCTGTGTGGAAATGTGTGCTATTGTTGCATACATTGTATGTGTGTCTAATTAAATATTATTCTCTTGCTGCTTTCATGAACGTAGCTATGTTAGTGCGTTCCAAGTAGAAATATTTTTCTATTTATTCTTAAGTTCGTTTTCAATGATACCGAAAAAGTCAGCGGAAAAGCAAATTTATAAAAAATGGACTCGATGTATTATAAGTTCCATATGGGAACAAGTTATTTTTAAATGACTTCGCGATATATCGCGTTACAAACATATACCTCGATAAAAAACGTTATTAATGAACAACAGATCAGTAATTAGCTAATTCGTAGTATTTTCACATCACTTCATTCTAACTTGTACTGAAACTCATTCTAACTTGTGCTGAAGCTTTTTTAATCTCTTTTAAAATATAAAATATGCAAGCTGATTTCATCCTAATCCCTTAAACGAATTCTATATAATATTAGAACCAATTAAAATTCTATTATATCTAAGAGACAACAATACAAAATGTTAAATACCGAAAATAAAATTATGAAAGCGAATTTTACTTATCTTTAAAAATGAGAAAACCCTTAAAAATAAGAAAACAGATGCAAAAGTTTTCGTAAACTTTCTCCATATACTTGGAAAAAGTATTTTATCCGTATATTAATGAACATATTTACTAACCTAACGAATATACTTTCAATATCTCATTTATACGTATGGCAACTTGAAAATACGTCTTTTAAATTATTCTATTAATAATATACATAAATCTCAATAATAAAGTAATAATATTTCTAAAAAAGTGTTTCGTGACTGGTGATATATTTTATATACATTAAATACACCCGATAATAATAATAATATAATTTGATACACTCGGTCACTATAAACAAAACAAAGTTCTGTTATAATTCTGTACTTATAAATAAGATAATCGTTATTTCAGTCTCTCAGTATTCATTCATCATGTGCCTAAGTATTGCGTGACATTTCATTCCATTGGCTAGACATTTTCAATCTTATGATTTATTCAAAATATGTTTATCAATAATATGACAAAAATATTTAGAATATATTTTATTTTGCTATAATATTTTTTTAGTAAAACAAGTATCATAAATTTTGTTTCATTCCACGTGTCAATCGTATAAAAGAAATAGAGGCTGGTAGGATTTCAACATATAGTGCTTACAAAATTTATAAAATATAACAAGTGCCAATCATATAAAACAACATCATAATAAAAAATATTTTACATATGATTTCCACTGGTGGATAAGGACGAAAATATTTGTGTGATTCTTTTGGACGATAACAGTCATTTGAAAGGTGTTTCAATTGATGTGTGCTTTTCGATGAGTCCTTATTCTTTTGTCACATGGTAATTAAATTTATTTTAGATGGCATGTACCGGAACAGAGATTAATTCAGAAGAAACTTGGGAACCGGATGCAGTCCAGGATTAGAACTTAAAAACTATCTATATGAAATCAGACTGCAATATTGATGTACGAATAAAAGCAATTTGCTCCTAATTGTTTGTGTACCAGTAATTACCTTATTGAGATTTACTTCTGGAGCTTCCATTGCCTCAGACAGTACACTTATAGTCTTATGTGACAATATTAATCAATTGTATGATTGAAAATGGCTTAGCCTACTGAACGAATGCAACATATAGATAGATATAAACACTATAAATTAACCTATAATTTAATTATAAATCTTTCTACACCTGTAATTTGACCTAGAAAATGTTGACTGGGTTTCCTACTAGAACTAATTTATTACTATTAAATTTCATTACAATGGTAATAAGAATACTGGCATCAACGTTACATAATAATTTATATTCAATTAATTAACCGCGATGAATCATAATTGTAATCATAATAATAATAATAAAATTTCTATTTTATTTTCTTTTTCGTTATGCGACAATATACACCTTGCTACTTACTGACTAATTAATATTTTGCAAATTATGTGTCGTTCGTATTTAAACGTAGAAAAAAAGGTTCCCTCATTTTTTATAACTATAAACGTATGAGTTTTCTTAAATATGCGACACATAAAATGAAAAACAATGTACATATATCCGTTACTATAAAACAGGAACGGTTTTTATCTCTATTTTTGGAGAGTGTCTTTTGTATATAATATATACCTATACATATTAATGGATTGATTTGCGTGTTTTTTTTTAAATAGCTCCTAAAATGGTAACGTTCTTAGTATTTTGTTTTGCTTTTTTTATCTAAAAATAATTTCGTGTTAGACGTAGGAAATTGACGATTTCAAAATTATTTCGTTCAACCAGGTCGAAGGGTTTTTACAGAGCAAGGGCGGTATTATGATTCCATTGTTAATTGATTTAGATTTATATGTGAATTTCAGTAAGTTTAAAAATTTCAGGTAGGTGCATCTATATAAATAAATAAGATAGTTTTTTTATAATAGTAGTTTTGTTGTAAGTAATTTTAACAATGCCTATGACTTGTAAAATAATTCCACTCAGATAGTTTTCGTAGTGTGGCATTGAGCTGGAGTATCAAAAGTACTTTCAATTGGATTAGCGATGAAAATTCTGGTTGCACACTCGAAACGCGACGAACCGTTTTGTTCCATAAAGATACCGCGATAAAGTATCGTTCCCAATTCCGTCTAAAATTCAATAAATGTATGACTTTTGAAAATGCATAGAAGAGACATGTAAATTAATTGAGCACGGCACGGTATTTATTAGAATCGAAATCATCATCGCTTTGCATCCGACGAGGTATGCAGGTCGGCGCGATATAAGAAGTCGGTACGTTAAGCTAATGTTTGGTGCGGTAAATACCCATTTGTTGTTTGCTGTTCATGTAATTTTCTACTAAATTTTCTACTGCAAATTTTATACTAAATTTCTACTGGAAACGTAATGAACACTGAACCATGCATCTGTATATTTTTGGCTGCGTATCCCCTATTGTGTGGAAACGTCTGTTTGCTGCTGCTGCGAACATTATCTGCGTGTTTAATTAAATATTCTCTTGTTTTTCTATGAAGGTAGAGAACTAGGCTAGTGCGTTTAAATTTATTATTAAGTTAGTTTTCAATGAACTATCGAAAAAAGAGGTGGGAAAAATCAAATTTATAGAAAATAATTCATGGACGTTATTTGTTTGGAACGCGCTGCTGTATCGCGATGTTATTTGAAAAGAACTTGTTCCCATATGGAACATATGAGACATCGAATATGTTCAATATGGGATCTAATTACTTTCAAATAACGTCTTGGTACATCGCGCTCCACGATGGTATTTGAAAGGAAACATATACCGCGATAAAACAACCACACATCACTAAGTTGGACCCCTAATATGTGTAATCAAGAACATCTGTGTTTCGGTGGTATCAAGAATTTAAATTTGGTTGGAGCAGTCTTAGTGATGAATTTCGTGAAGGTCGACCAAGAACCTCAAAAACGGCAGATAACATTGATGGTGTAAAAGAAATGATAATAGTAGATCGTCATGTGACATATAGGGTGATTCAGTCTTGTTTAGGTATTGTTACGAAACAGGTTAATCAAATTTTGCATGATCGCTTAGGTGTAAGAAAAATATGTTGGATGTCGATGGATACCGAATTTAACTCCAGGTCAAAAACAGGCTTGAGTCAAATAGTGCAAAGAAACACTCAGGCGATTCAACTTTGGTCAACAAGAAGGTGTTTTTCACATCGGCGCATTAAAGCTGTGCCATACAGCAAAAATGAGTGAAATTTGAACGC
>WYDF02062793.1:0-11702 GCA_009867245.2 Adranes taylori
TACCCGCTACAATCACGCTACATCTGCCAGCTTTGTTGCAGCTCTTAGCATTGGTACCAACGGAAAACCATTTACAGTCGGCGAGTTTTTGAAAAACGCATTGATAAATTGTTTCAAACACTTATTTAACGACTTCGCAAATAAAAAACAAATAATTGAAAGAATCAAAGAAATGCCATTGTCAGCTAGAACAGTTCAGCGTCGCGTTGGAGATATGGCTAAAAACATTGACGAACAGGTCAAAAATGATTTGTTATTTCAAAAATGAACCCGCCGACGCTACTACAAGTAAACAGGAAGACGGGAAGGTGTAAAGCTATTCAAACACGCTTGCCATACACTGAATAATATATACTACACAAAGTTGCTCACCTAACTTATGCTTTAACTCGCGTCTCTGCTCTCCTTCATCGGTCTGCTGTTGGCTGCTGTCGGATGTATTTTCAAACTTTTGTAGTTAATTGTTCGAAAATATCCATGTGAGCCATTTGTCATGTGTATCGCTAGCTGCTTGCCACTGCACGTGTGAAAGTCGACATAAATCATGTTGTGACCCGCTACGGGTATCCATAGAAAAGAGTGTATTCGCGAGAGTTAAAACATAAATAAATTATAATATTATGAACAAAAGCCAATACCCGGGGATCAGGAGTTAGAAGATATAATATACAATATATCCGTGTGTGTACTAAGAGCAGCGGCAACAGTTTCTTATCTTTGCTTTAATGCATCATTTGTAACATTTAGCTTTATTTACGATCGGTACTAACTATCTCTCTTTCACACATATGCTCCAGGTTATATGCACCAGAAATCCTCACTTAACTCATTTAGAACGCACAGCGGCCGAAACTTATTATTATATTTGTTTACAAAATAATTTGTACGTGATCATTATAAAATGCGTTTTTAAATAGTGTTTAAATGTTACATACTACGGAAAAATATATTTAATAGTTACAGTAATTGATTTCCCGAACTAATAATCTTAATATCTTTATTTAAAAAAAAAATTGCATCGGAAAGAGGTATCCCATCAATATTTATTTATTTCTTACACACAATAATACATACGGACAGATATTTCTATACGCGGAACGTTATTTTATAGAGGCTGTCCCGAATTATTTTCATTTCTCTTTTATTCTATAAGTAACTTCGTAACAAGATAATAAATTAGATGTGCACGCGTTCGCGTTCAACTGAGAATAAATATATACTAAATATAGGGTAAATGCACCATTAGACGAAGGCCCCCCCCCTCTATTCCGTAGTGATGGGCAATATATATAGAAAATTAACTGCTATAAAATATTATATAGTAAATCCACAATTTATAAGGTGACAAAACCGTTTTGTGGTGACAAAACGGCTCCAAAATTAAAAATGGAAAAAAATGGCTCAACCTTATAAATGGAACATATAGAGCTAAATATATATAGAACGATCCTAGTGCACCAACAGGCAGGTTCAAAATATTTTTGTACAACTTATATAGTCAGATATTTTAGTAAATATACAGTTTAATGATATTAACATTTTGACTTTCAGTACTCATAAAATTATATATCTGCTACTATTAACATGTACATATATTATTATAATTTTGTATATCATTGGTACTTGAAAAAAGATAATTACAGTAATTTTATGCATCTTACTATTCGTCTTTAACGTCGTAAATATTCTGATTGAAATCCACTGGGAGAGTAATTTCCGTTCATTTATTACTTTACTGTTTTGTAACTTTTTGTAAAACTAATTTTAGTTAAACCGTAGGAACGTGCATATCTTAAAACTATAAAGTTATGTATTAGTTTTAATTCAATTATTATTTTTAATATATAAGAGATGTTAATGTTTCTATGTTTATATAGTCCTAATTTCTGCCGTTATTTGTTCGGATTTTAAATTTCACGCAAATTATTTTAAGCACAAGAAACAAAAAGAAAATGTATTGTGTTTCTTTTAAAACGATTTATTGGAATAAGTTTAAAACTGAGCTTTTACATTCTTTTATATAATCTTTTAGGCATATTAAATATATATAATTCACGTTTTGAAGATTTTTTTTATTTGACCATGGTACGTCTCTTGTATTCACATTATGTGTTCAAACGTAAATCAGAGAGTGGTTGATACGAAACAATTTTTTTTGTGAACGACGTTTGCTTTGATGAAACTTGGAGTACAAAAATATCATTAAGGGACCTCAATTCTAACTAAGTGATCAATTAAATATGCTGAACTTATTTTGAGCAATAAAATCTTATTTCAAAACAATTTTGTAAGGCTCTTTATATTTTTGTATATTATCATAGACCTAGTGATTCTCTTTAAATCAATACCCAACATAAGGGATCCAACTTTAAAAGTTCCAATGATTTAGTACCTTAAATATTCTCAAATGGTTATCATGGAAACCTAGACTTAGCAAATTAATAGGCGTAAAACATTACCAGTAATAGTTATGGAACAAGTATTTACACATTTAAGATCTAAAAAATGATACTCTTGCAACTTAATAAACTTAAATCAATAATAGTAGTGTGTTTCTATGCTAATCGATTGTTGCTCTGAACAGCTATTGAGGTAATTGACTTTAATTGATAACAATGCAAACCCTTCCACAAAATTGTGGATAGAGAATTTATTATCTTCTCCAAATATTACTGAAAATGGTCCATTTTATGAAATTTACAAAAAACGCCCGGTTTCTTTATGGGTCATTCATTAATTACTAGGCTGCCAATCTACTACATTGTGAAACTCTTAGTAAAATGAACATTTTTAATGTCGTGGAGCATACTGCATTAAATAAATGTTTTTATTCATATGCTAGTAAGTGTGTCGGGTACGTTGTCCATTACTAAGCAAAAACTACAATAGAGTTGAAGCAATCTTAAAATAAGTTTTTTACAAGATATCCAGAACATCGATTCAAAAACTTAAAATTTACCTAATTATGGTTGTAGAATAGTTTTTATACGTCATAATATTACTGTCATATTGAAACTTGTGACAAGGAATTGAGTTAGCTTCAATAAGATGTTCGGTTCTTGAAGAAACACACTCAACTAAATCGGGGATGGTAGAGCTAAAAATATTTATTTATTTAGAGTGTAGTCAAACTAATGACAGGTTATTTGGGTTTTGACTAAATTCATACCAGAATAAATAAAGATAATTAAACAATCTGGTATGGTGCGCTTGATTAAAGGCCAAGATTCAACCTTAATAAAGCAAATACGGTCCATAAATTCAAGTAAACCACGAGTCATTTTAAAATGTTCTATTAATTACCAAGTATATACAATCAAGTTTATATACAACACCAATTCTAGGGTGCTTATGAACTTTGCCAAATAATAAAACAGATACTGGTTAAGATTTATTTGATTTACATAAATATTAATACGGATACAACACAGTTTCCCTCTAGTCAAATTAATATAGGTTGCGTGGACTGGCAACATAACAAAATAAAGTATGATCCTGATTTATTAAATGTGCATAAAAATCGCAATTTGCATAGTAAACAACATTAAAATGAATGTTAATTAGTTGTTAGCTTGTTATGAAATGAAAATTAGTTACATTGAAATAAAATAATTCAGAATAGTATTGAAAGAACTTTAGGCGTTTCAGTTCATTAATTAAAATTTATAATAAAATAAATGTCTACTCACAACTCAACATCTGCCATACATTTCGTGTGTCTATTGTTCTGATAGATATTTTTATTCCGAGATTTATTTAACTTGTATAATTAAATGAAATTATAATGTTAGATAGCTACATAATTTTATGGAATTTCTTGACTTTAATAAGTTTCTACTTTATTGCAAAAAAAGTATTGACTTTAATCATTTATACATTATTTCTTTTGAACAATTAAAATATTTAATATCTCTACAGTAGAATCCCAAGAATTGAATACGTCGAATATCTTTTGGCGTTACAATACGATGTCTGATCAGAAACAAATTTTAAATTAATAGTGACGAAAAGAATAGAGAAATGTAGTAATAGTACTTAAACTCACTAACTTATTATGTTGAAAATTCTTAACAGATAACTGCCTGCTCCTTATGAATTATTAACATCATAACAGTAACCGGAAAATGTTATAAATTGCCTCAACCGGGTTTATGCTTTCAGTTTAGCATTGGGTTGATGGCATCACCAAAGAACTGTATGCTCAAAATAACAAATATTGACGTTTACTTTTTATTGGTCTACCCTTTATGCAGCTATATTAAACACTAAAAAATAACTAGCTAATTAGTAGTTATCAAATTCGCTTAAATAACATTAATGTTTTAAGAAATTATTTTGAATTCTCTCTTCGTTCAAGTATCATACGAAGTTTGAGGACAAACAATAGGTCGGATAAATATTGCATTAAAAAAGATTAATTTTCCTTATTAAGTTTTTTTTAATTACAACTACATTCTATGTATATTAATTATGTACAAAATAGAACAATATAACTGTAACTTAATTTCATTTTGCGGACATTGTAAATTATTCAATAATATGTAATTTATAGAAGATTGTGCAAATACAATACCCATAGATATAGATCGGCATGCTAAGCTTAGTAGTTACATAGCTGTCTGAGCGAGATGGAGTTTCAATTCAATTGTAAGTAACTAAAAACAGATAAATCTTATTTACTACCGGGATTGTTTGCAATATTACGATATAGCACAATAAGATAAAGTGAAATGTCTTAGTATTGTGTAAAATATTTTTTATAGGCTTCTTTAGACATTTGACATTTAGACATTGACTATTAGACATTTGACTTCTTAGAAGAGAAAGATCTAAAGTTTAAAACTCGATACGCTATATGCTGTTTTGTATTTTGTCTTTTAATGTTTATTAAACTTTTACGAAAGAAATCTTACGTTATAAAAAAAGTTAATACGATATGACTAATAATCTATTTTCAAATTTTTTCTGAGAAGACATGAATTTTCATGCAAATTAGAAATAGATATTCAGTTCACGTAAAAATTCGAAAAACAAACTAATATTGTAAATATGACAGTTGTATATAAAACTACTTGGAATTATGAGGAATGTTTTACATTAAAAAAGATAACAATTATATGGTGTCATTTCAGTATAATTTCGCTAGAATTCCTTCACCGAAGCTTCTTGATTTGACTGCTGACGATAAGGTCATTTCAGGGGAAATTGACGTAATAGCACAGTCCTAACGCATAATTGTAAGACACGTCTATTAGTTAAGTCTTTAAGGGGAGAATGCCGATGATTGGCGCAGCTCACAAATTTGTTTACGAATAGGAAATATATTTCTGATTAATCTTTTGCAAATAGAGAATTGTTTCTAATTCACGTAAGAAATTTAAGGGGAAAGTTAACCACACGCTTTCTAATTGGTTTATTAAAATTGAGTTCAAATTTAGAGAGATCTCTTGATTCACTATTGGCTGGCAACATAATTGTATAGTCTGACCTCGCATCAACGAACTAATTGGGTATGAAAGGTGGTCCGGCTGCATAGCCGACGTAGCCGGCATCATGTTATGATGGTGTGGCTTGTTTAATTTAATAAGCTGGTGAAAGATTTGTCTGAAATAGCATAGCGTCCGTCACGTTACGCGCGCTATGCTTGGTGTGACAGTACCAGACTTGTAACTTTTTGGCTATATTTTCAGAAGCAACGTAGACAAAAGATTCAATTAACTTTGTTAGGTTATTGCTTTAAGAAGGCTTTTGTTTTTTTTTCACATAGTTTCTTGCATATGAAGAGTGGATAATATACAGAGTGGTGTCCACTTTGGAGTGTTTTTCTCAGAACGGCACCAGAACTTTTTTTTTCATTTCCGTATTGAAACCCCCTTTAATCAAGTTATGATATGTAAAAAGCTAATGATTTAACTCTTCTTCAAAATTATACATCGTCGCAATGATTTTAAATTCTTGGAGCTTTGGAATTCTGTATTTCATTATTTAACGTCTGCTCCAAAGATATAGACTTTCACCCATGATATAAGTTGATACTATTGCAACTTAGGATTTCAGCAGCATTTCCAACACTAACGGGATTATTAGCGTTCGAAATGTTAGTGTCAGTGGCGAATTAGAATTACAATTTTGGGAGGAATTCGAACTGACCTCGTTTGCCTTTTTACTATGATTTAAATTTTGATTGGATTGAGGATTTCAGCTTGTTATATTTCAGTTTTTCCACGTAGAAGTTATTGACGTGTACTTTAAAAATGATATACAAATATATGTTTAGACACAAATTGTACCCAAATCTTTTGAAAACATTGTCGAGGTATTGAAATTGTGAAATATTGGTTTTCGATTTTTACCTTCATGATGTTTGAACAACAGAAAGCAGCTATTTTGTTTTCATTGTGGCACTAGTGCGTAACTTATAACAAATACGTAACATGAAATCCGTCAATTTTCATAGCCAACTTATAATAAGAAATCAACTCTATATACTCTACTTTGGTAGCGGATTTATGTAATTATAGATATTTGAAGTTTAAATTATACATATTTGAATTTCTTATTCAGATCTCGTATAATGTTTTGCAGTACTAACTGGTAGTATGCTAAAAAATAATGCATTGCGAGATAGGGACTCCCTTGGGTCAAATATTGTAATAACTGTACATCATTCTATGATGACTACTATTTGCACTACTATGCTAGACATCAACCAATTGATCTGCTAACTAAATAATCTTCCAGGTGTTCTATATTTTTTGTTTATTGTTTAGTTATATTTGATTCTTTAGTTAAGGTGTTTTGCAGAATACATCTACTTCCTTGCTTTATTGAATGAGTTATAAATTGAAAAGAAAAAATTTGTCTGTTGATATATTATCTGTTCATATATTTTGTCTGTTCATATATTTTGCGTTTAACAGCTTAAATGTTTTCCTAACGATTTCGTTTTGAAACTTTTGGCTTACTATATACTAACATTTTTATCTTTCAGTATGTGAGCCATGGTGGTAAACCCATCCATAATATTTGACATTATACTTGAGCTCCTTTCTCGAATAATGCTTTCGACTCACCAAATTATTCGTTTTCTGGTTTTAGTATAATTATCCCATTCTTTTCCAAAGTTTTCAAGGCAAAATGTATTACATGTTACGAACTGTAATCTCATACAATTCTAGAAACTAAAAAAAAAAACATATATGTATATGTATTTCATGTTTAATAACGCTAAATAATTTTAAAAACCATATTTAAAAGGGTTTCATTTTACGATCTCATTATTTCAAAGCAATATATCCTAGTTGCGTATTGAAGAGAATTACTTGTAATAAATAGACATGTTCATATCTCCTATAAATATAATTATACTCTGAAGTAAATACTTTCATGTAGTTTAACTTGATTATGCAAATGAAAAGCAATATACTTGTAGACCGGTGTTTCTCAACGTAAGGTACTTGAGTCAGCGAAGGTTCTTGAATCATTAATGAATTCAAGGGTAGTAGATTTCTTCAATAAATTTAATTTATTTTCTAATACTCTACATGGTTTTCGAAAAAGCTTTTCAGTTGATACTGCACTAACGTGTTTCATTGATGAGATACGTCGTGCTTTGGATATGAAGATAATTACTAGTGGTTTGTTTGTGGACCGTTCCAAAGCTTTTGACTGTGTTAACCACGAATTATTATTGAATAAACTTCATTGTTATAGCATCAGTGGTTGACTGCCAAATGGTTTGCATCATATTTCAAGGATAGGAGTCAAAAACTATTACGCAAATAAACGGTAATATATTCTCTTCAGATAACTGCACACTAAATAAATGAGTGCCTCAAGGGTCTAATTTAGGGCCCTTACTATTTATTATTTTTATTAATGATCTTCAAACATTTATTTCGTCACACCCTAACCACTATTGTAACCTATGCTGATGGACTCTAACTTTCTGGCGGAAGGTAGTAGTGTACCGCTTGTGTGCAACGAAGTCAGTATGGTCTATAAAACAATATTAGAATGGTCAAAAATTAACAGTCTATATGTAAATGAAAAAAAAAAACTTCATACATCGTATTTTCTACGGATCGTGACTCTCATACTAACTAACTATCACGGATACTAACTATTACTTTAAATTAACTTCTAATGAAAGCCTAAAGAAATCTTACTCTATAAAAATGTTAGTTGCACACTTAGATACAACTGTAAAATGGTTTTCACATATTTACTTTTTGTGTGGTAAACTTGGAAAAATTTGTTACTCCATGAAGACTCTCTCATCTTATTGTAGTACTGATATTTTAAAATAATTGTATTTTTGAAAGTTTTATAGTGCTCTCACATACGGAATAATGTTCTGGGAAGGGGGAGGGGGGGGGGCTGTAAATTATAAACTGATCGAGTTTTTATTATACAGAAAAGAGCAATACGTACCATTTTTAATATAAACAGTCAAACAAGTTGCAGACCTCTTTTCAAAGATGAAAAATTATTAACAATTTATGCTGTTCATATTTATTCAATACTGTGCTATGTCTACAAACATTTTGACTAGTTCTGTAACAATACAAAGCGCACACATGAATATCCTACTAGACACCGGGAGTTGTTTTTGCTGCCTCACCACAATTTAAGTTCTTTTAAAAAAAAGTGTCTTTTATACTGGATGTAAATTTTATAACATATTACCAAATTATTTAAAATCATGTAAGCGTTTTTTTTTAGCTTTAAAAGCAAATTAAAAATATTACTGATAGACTGTGCTCCATATTCCATCGACAAGTTTTATGGTTACTGTAATAAAATTTAATTCCATATTTCTTTTTTTTCTTTTTCTTTTTTTTTCTTATATTGTTATATTTGCATTCTCAATAGATCAAACGCGCATATACCAAACTCGCATGCATATTGAAAAACTTTAATTATATTTAGACATTTTGTTTTTATTTGTTATTGCCTTTACAATGTAATACTAATACTTTTTATCTATAATACGTTTACAATAATAATACTTTTAAGGATAATGTTTTTATCTTTAACAACTACCAAAATTTTTTATATATATATTTTTTGTTATGTGTACATTTTCTTCGTCTATTCTTATTTTGTTATCTTCTCCGACCTGAGCAAATGTTTATACCTCTCTACATGACATGTAATCGCTTGCTTCAATAAATATGATTTATAATTGTAAAACACTCACTCCAGTTGATTGCAAGAGGGAGTTTGAATGATTTGGACATGGTATTTTAACCATAATATTAAAAAAATTATATTTTATTTTCCTCTAAGATAAAGAATATTAATTTAAAAAAAAATTTGAAATTTTGTCCGCCGCCTACATTTTAAAGCTGGCACTATTCAATTCTCTGCTCGACATGATTTTTTGTACAAGATATATAAATAGTAATTCTAGTGCAATTTTGTATCCTGAATTCAATTATGTAATCAGAATTTTGCCATCGGGCACAGTTTCTGTGTGACAGCCGCTTTTCAAAAACTGCTTTTAACGTAATCTTTGTCCCTTCATAGAAACATTTACTTACATTTATTCAAATCATATTTAAATAATGATATTCTGCTTTACTCAGAAGTACTAGACGTGATTCTGCATGTTTCGAGAGTAGAGGGGCATGGCGTAACCTAGTTTCGACATACGAAGACATATTTTATCTGCCGTTGTGTTGCATCAAAAGCATCGGCAGTATTGCAGTGGACGTGAGCGTGTTAGTACGAATACATATTGTGCGTTTTTTCCTCATTTATCATTTGAAATATTAAGATGTTCTCGTCAATTGTAACATATTCTGAAAGACTCTATCCATAGCTTTGTCATAAAATCTCAGACAGCGCAATATAAATTGGAATCGTTTTATTGACATAAAGAGTTGATATATTTCAATTCTTCTACCATCGTTTGCCCAAAAATCTTGTAGGTTCATGTGATTGGCTCTATAGGTTCCACAAATATACTAAAAACCGATGAGTGCACGTATTTCAGACGTAGAAGTGAGCCTAACATCTCGTATACGTTGGAAATTACTAGAGATGTTTTGGATAAACTTGTTTGTATTATCCACAAGGAGAATTATGAGTTTCTCATTCACGAAGTAATTCCAAATCTCCAAGACTGATTTCAAAGTTTTTGAGACATCTTTAGGACCTGGTAATTCTTTCAAGATGCTGTATTTTGGATGTCTGATACGTTTGTTTGTTGGAGGTCTTGTTTGCCATAGAGTATCATCTTTGCCTCTATAAACACTTTTTTCACTACCAGGCTCATCATAACTTTCACTATATTCAACTTCGTCCAGTTCTTGTTCCGATCCGCTATTACTTTTCTCCTCTACGTGGTCTAGTTCATCCTCACTCTCCTCATCGTTATTCTTATCATTTTACCTTTCTGCTCCATCTCCATAAGACATTCTTCTAGCAACTTTTCTATCCTTGCCTGTTCTTTATCTCGTAATCCCCCATGATTCTAGGAAACAATATTACACTAGAATAGTATTTACAGTAAATTACAATAAGTTACTAGCAATATCCCAAATTAGACATATTGTGTTACAATGCATAATCAGGTTGTGAGATCTTGTCTAATCAGGTTTTGCATTTACTTATGGCAAATAAGTGCAACTTCAAAAGGTCTAAGAAACTAAGGGGCCATTCTATAAAAGAAGTAATGGAAAACGACTACGGACAGATCAGAGTGGACACAACCATTAGAGGAGATGTCAAGATTGATGATAATAGACCTGATATTTTTATCGTAGGTAAGAAAAAGAGAGAGATAACATTAATAGCAGTTGGTATAACTAGTCCTGATCTTATCAGTGTAACTGAAAACGAAAAGTTAAGGAAGTATATGATCTATTAGAAGGTGAGCTTTCCCTTTATAAATTCAAATGAACCCAATATAAACCCAAATAAAATTCCAAATAATAACGTTATGAACCCAAATAAATTTGCTAAAGAAGATTGGAACAATTCAAATGAAATTGTTTGCCGAATTAAGAAAGCAGGTGCATCATTTAGCTTAATAAAAAAATTAAAAGCCTATCAATTTTTGACATTTGTATAAATCGACGCATGTTAAGAATAAATTGAATGCAACGGGTCACGAATGTAGAAATATTAAAAGGAATAGAAAAAAAGAAACAGCGAAGACTTCAAAAATTAGAAAATTGGCATACTTAGGTAATGCAATGAAAGATCTAGACGTATACAAAATTTTATATCTCATATTACAGAAATTAAAGGAATCTCATATTACACTTTATTAAAATAACAGGAGTGACCTATTTTTCTAATATTTATGAGAACTGATATTCATATTTCTTCTGATATTTGGATTTAATGGCAACACCTCAACTTTCATTAGTTTTTTCTTCTAGACTTGTTTTTACTTTTGGACAATTGGAGGGATGGACAAGTGTTTTTACTTTTGTAAACGGTAGCTTTTGTAACTCCGTTTAAGCATCATATTAAGCACGTGAAATCTATTTAGCGAATCAAACTTAAAGATTTGTGTTGCTCAAGCTCATCATGAACATTTCAAATAATAGTTGCTTCTTTACTAGGTTTTACTGCTGTAAAACTTGCAATATCATTTTCGTACATAGTTTTTTTTTGTTTTGTGTAGGAAGTGGAGAATCTTCAAAAGAGGAAGGATGCCCGGTGCATCCAACAACTGTGGGATTTTT
>WYDF02062804.1:0-11702 GCA_009867245.2 Adranes taylori
AATCAGAAGTAGTTGATTGCCTTCAGGGTTATATCTTGCGTTGGTATGCATTTCAGTTTGCCAACGTTTCATCAAAGTCGCATCAGGCATTGTTGAGACTTAGAAAAGTCTGGAAACTTATTATGGGATGCATTTAGCATAAGACCTTGTAACTCTCCTTTCTATGTTGGTGCTATGCTAGGTGTTGTTTATTGATGGTGGTCGTACACTGGGTGATTGAGTGGATACTGATGGTGGTCATACTATAGATGCACTTTTGGCTAGTTTGTTGTTGATGTAATTTATTTGTTGTTTATTTTCACGGTATGGATGTAACATAAGTTTCCAAGCGCTAGAAATGTTTTCGTTGTCATTTCGTTAGTTCATTGTGTTCAGTCGTTGTTCGATTTCTATGGCTTCTCTAGTAATTCTCTTGCTATAGTGGGTTTCTGTGGCTATTGTTCTAGAAGTTTTAAAAGCCATTCTGTGCAGTTATGTTGGGCAAGAGCGGACGTGCTGAGGTTCTTAATGACGTTGTTTGTGTTTTCAGCTATTTTATCTATTTTGGCGGGTGTATGTTTCAGGATATTTTTCTGTTTGTATGATTGATATAGACTAAATCGCATTCATTGCAGTGTACTTCTCCTTTGTCTTATTGGTCTTCTAGTATAATTTTGTCTGTTACTTTGGCTGCTGATTTTTTTGTGTGTATTGAAAACTGTTTTCTTTTAGGATCGATGATATTTTGTCTGTAGTTCCTTTAATATATAGAGAAGTTACAATGGTAATTATTTTAGAGGGAGCTGGTTCCGGGCATTGTATTTTTGTTTCAGGTGTAGATTCTTGTTTTTTGGGGTATTAGTATAGCCGTTCTGGAGAAGTGCGCCCCGTACTATTGATTGAGACTTCAGAGTCTATTGTTTCGCTGTCGGCCTTGAACGATGAATTAAAGTTTTTATTATAGAATTTTTATGTCCTAGGTAGTGGTGAATTAGCATGTAAATAGCGGTTTGTGTGCGTTTTCTTTCTGTAAACTGTGTTTGCAGAAAAACCCGTTAGGCGTCTTTGAAATTAGTACATCTAAAAGTGGTAGTAGCTGGCCATTTTCTGGTTCCATGGTGAATTGGATTTTTGGATGTTCAGCATTAAGTGTGTCAGCATAAAGAGACGCACCCATTAGTGCTGCAAATTGTTATCTGTAGCGTTGTCTTCTATTGATGAAGTAGACGTTACTAGTGCAGAATTTGATTAAATCAATGATATGCGGAATTTGGTGTTTTGTTTTTAGTATGTCCAATGTTTCATGTACGGGGATGTCAATGAACGATATCGAAGCTAACATTATGTCAGTTGGTTGTAGTATATGTTCTTTGAGGATCTCTAAAAAGTGCTGACTGCTTTTACATAGGATTCAGAAGATACAATCAGAGGTTGCATATATTCGGCCAAATATTGTGAAAGCCGGTGGGCCGGAGAATCAAAAGAATTGAGGATGGGACTTAGAGGAGTATTTTCTTTGCGGATTTTCGGTAATCCATAAAATTTTGGGCATTTTGATGATTTTCTTAACTGGAATTAGTTTGTAAACTGTTTCGGCGTCAATAGGTGAAGTTTAAGTTTTGTTTTTGTAGTTTTTTCTATGCGTGTGATAGCGTTCAATTGCCATTGCTCCTCTGAATCAATTATATTTATAGCTCTTTCATATATAGAAGGAACTACCGATAAAATATCATCGATTCTAAAGAAAACGATCCTAAAGAATCAAAACAGTATTCAATACACACCAAACAATCAGCAGCAAAACCAAAAGACAAAATTCCACTAGAAAACCAAGGAGTATAAGAAGTACCCTGCATTAAATGAGATTTAGTCTACTTTAGTCAAACAGACAAACAAATATGATCCAAAATAGCTGAACACACAAACAATTTTAACGAGAACCTCGTCCGCTCTTGCCCAACGTAACTCCGCAAACAGTCATAGAATAGCTTTTGAAAACTCTAGAACAATAGCCACTGACCCACTATAGCAAAATAATTACCAGAAAACCCATAGAAATCGAAAAACGAACCCAGTGAACAAACGAAATGACATCGATTACAGTTCTAACGCTTAGAAACTTGTATTACATCCTTACCGTGAAAATAAACAACAAATAATTCACAGCAACAACAAACCAGACAAAAATGTATCTATAGTACGACCAACAACCGCATCCACTTAACCACCCAGTATACGACCACCATCAATAAACAACACCGTACCAGGCACGATAAGCACCAACATACAAAGGAGAGTTACAATGTCTGATATATATATATATATATATATATATATATAAATATATATTATGACGAAGTGCACTGCCTTGGAGGCTGTAGAATATTCTCTAGATTAGATTTTATATTTACAAACGTGAAACCTTTGAGAAACCATTGTTTTATCATCTTTTGAGGTTTTCATAATATCTGTTTGAAGTGTACTTAACTTACTTATTTCCTTTAGTACTCCTCGAAAGAGGATAGTGCATCTCTGAGGACTTTTCAGCGGGTTCTATTCTTTGCTATGGATTTGGTTGTGTTCCAGGCTTCTTGCCAATTTCTGCCACCTCGTCCCCAACAGTTCTTCGCTTTGCTAGTCGCGGTCTTCCCGGTCTTCGCGTTCTCTTGGAGTTCCAGTCAATTGGTGCTGTTTTAGGCTGTGACCAATGCAGTGCCATTTTCTCCTTTTTATATATGTAGCGCAGTGTGTATATCCTGTTCTCTGCCACAGTTCTTCGTTGTTTGGCCATCGGATTCCTATGACGGTCCTCAAAAATTGTTTCAATGTTTCTGTTGCTTGTATTTGTTGATTTAGTCTCGCCCTTAGTCTCTCAATCGCAGTTTTGCTTTTAATGATATTTCTTTGAACCTCCATGTCGGGCGCAGCTCGGCAAAAACGCTTTCATCTTCTATATTTGATGGACAATATCTTCATTTGCAGCCCAGACGTTAAAATTACACTCCAAAGATAGCAGAAGGTTTTGATTGTTTCAACAGTTTCTCCGTGGAGAAGGATTGGGTCATTCTTAGTGGGGTTGACTCGTAGCTCTTTTATTTTTGGTCTGTTGATCTTGAGGCTATTCTCACTGCTTCAGTTTCTCAAGTGTCCAGTTTGGTCTATATATCTCGGTGCATCTGGGTCAGGATGCACTGGTGTCTCAGTGCACATCTCAATTCATCTGGGTATCTCGGTGCGTCTGGCTAACCTTTTTGTGAGTCACCAATGGATTCCCTTAGCTCCATGGGTCATTACGATTATTTGGTCCAGCGTTACTATGAATTGAATAGGCGAGATCAAACAGCCTTGCTCTGAACTGGACACTTGAATTAAATTTATATTGACTGATGAGCATCCTATTTTAAGCAACTTTAATAAATTTTTTACGCATAAATTATTTACTATGAGCAATTTTGACTTGATTGGTAAGATTATTAGTTTATATCACTGATCACAGAAATTTCGGTAATTTAAAGCTAAAACATTGTAATGATTAACTTAGTTACTTATAGACGTTAGTAAAATGTATTCAAATGCGTATCTGTTCATAATTAAAGAGAGATGCCTCTATTTTCTGAATATAACCCTTTAGCCTTTGAGCGGCACGACCTCTTTGTATTTAAATGTGTAATAATTTTATGAGCGTTACTTGGTCTATCTGTGTGGCACATATTTTATTGATTTCCATGGTAATTGAACTGTAACGTACAACTAACATCCTGTTACTTGCATTTCATATTTACATAAAAATAATATTCTTCCAATTTAAGTTTTTATATTGCTTTTTCATATAAATCTTGCTCTTAGTAATCAAAATTCTTATAACATGCCAGCTAGAAAAGTCCGACGTAAGTATATCCGAGGTAGAAATAATTAAAATTTATTAGGAAAAATGAGTGTTACTCCACTCGGCTAATATGGGTTCAATCGGGTTCAATAAAGTTTTAAATTATCCGAACCTTTTTGATGCTGCCAATAGGTGATGCACTGTTTGCGAACATCTTTAATCGTTTACCGCATCATATGCCCTAAATAACAAACACCAAACAAATATTTTATTTTGTATATTGACACAATTTTTGTAGTAATTGTATAGCTGCCGATATCTGACACATACAAATACTGCGTGCGATATATGCGGGATTGCTCTGATGTTTTTTTTTTTGTGGGTATAGGATGCACATCACGCTAGTTTGTACGCTAGTTGTGAGGATGTAGGGGGGTACGCTTGTTTTTACGCATCACATTCTACGAAAAGTGATGATCGATAGATAAATATCTTTTACGTATTAGAAAACATTACTTTTTCTGCTTTTAAAAACTTAACATACATGCAATACGATGCTATTTGAGTTAAATTAATGATGTTTTGACTAAAATCGAGAAACGCTTTGAGCGATACAAATCTTCAAGGTCTTCGAAATGTGCTTCGATGTAGGAAAAAAAAAAGAAACGAAACTGCTAACAAATTATAGGGAAAAGAAGTTTGATGTAAAGAAACACATTTTTATGGACCTCTTTAATATGTTTGACATTCGCTTTTTTAAGATGTTCAAAGGTTACAGTAAACAAGTTTTAAAACTACTTTAATGTGCTTATACGATGGTTGCTTTTTATCTATTTCGAAAACTATTAACAACATAATAAATATTATATTAAAGTTGAGTTATTTTAAACGTTTAGACTATATTTAATAAAGGATTTAGCATGTAATAGTGTCTAATTATGTCATAAAATATAGCTAATGTTCCCCATTTTGGACAAAAATTCAGTCAATTTGGCTTACATTCATAAAACATGATTCCAAATATGTTCGAATTATCAACGAATTTATAAAATGTTACCTAAACTGTTACGGCCTCAAACGGCCAAGAAAACGTTCAAGAAAAACACACTAGAATTCACGAATTGCTATAAATTGACCAGTTTTTCCACACAGCCGACATAAAATGAAACAATATTCATGGCTCTTATATAATGAATTTTTTTGGGATTTAAAAATGGGGAGGAAATTTTTGAGAGGTGAGAGGAGGAAAAAAGAAAGAGGTGAGAAAAGTGTTAAGGCAAGTAAGGAGAAAAGATTGGAACGGATACATAAAAACAAAATGGGAATATAAAAAGGAGGGAAAGAGTTGCTGGGTCGAAAGGGAAGAAGAAGAAACGAATGTAATACAGGGAATGAATTCTTAAATGGAGGTGCGGAAATATATAAGGAAAAGAAGGGAGAATGTATCAAGAAGAGATTAGGTTAGAGGAATAGAGAAAAATCTAAAGAATGCATGGAAGAGATAGGAGAAGAAGGGAATAAAGAATGTATTCAAATGAAAGGAGTGGTAATAGAGGAAGAAGAGCTATCAAATGAAGAGGTGGAAGAACAAAGGGTTAAAGAAGGAATAAGGAAGGTGAAGGAGGGATAAACAGCTGCTTCCGACGGAATATAGTTGAAATTGTGGGGAAGTTTGAATGAAGAAGAAGCGAAACCGTTAACGATAAGAACGAATGCGGTACGAATGGGAGTGAAAGGAATTCCTGAAGACATTCATTTTTCCAATTTTCATAGGAACCAAGATATTTAGAGTAGTACTTTTTTTTCAAGGTCAAATTACTTCGGTGCTATGATGTGCAAGTTTCTTAAACTCGCTTAATCCCGTAAGTATTAAAGGATCTTTCGATACAAGAAATTTAATCAAATTCCTTCGTTAAATTCATGTGAAAATGGACCGGAAAGTTTGCAAAGTTGATAAAATATACGAGAAACGCGATAAATGAACAGGAAGAAAGAATGGTTGAAAGGATGTATGAGAATGCATGGAAAGTATTGGAGAAGAGTGAAATTGGTAACCAATGGGTGAAAGATAGGAGAAGAATGTACGAGAGATGTGGTTGGTTAATGAGTGAATGAAAAAGAAGAATAAAAGATAGGATGAAATGTGAAAGGGAGGTGGAGGAAATGTATAAGAGTCTGGAGATACAAGAGAGGTATGCGAGAATTAAGGAATGTAGAATGTATAATAAAAGGTATGCAGAATGATGGTGGAAGGAGATTTAGCAGGATATTTAAAATCTGGGATCAGTATAGATCAGAAAAGGGTGATTGCTAAGTTTAGATGTGGGAGTGAAGAAAGAAGGAACATGTACTGAATGAATAAGGAAGGATGAAGTTGTAGAGTATGTAGAAGGAGGGACTAAAGTTGGGAGCATTGGGTGAATGAATGTAATGGGATAAGATTAACGAAAGAGGAAAGAAGAAGAATGAAAAATTGGTGGGTATGCATGGGTCAGGGAGTATATGGGTTGATGATAGTAGTAAACATAAGGGAGGAGGTAAAAAAGAGGAAGAGAATATGAAGAAGGCAAAGGTATGCTCTGGTCCGTTCTGGTTTTTGGTTTCAAGTTCCTAAAAGGTAGTATGGAAGGATTTATATATTTAAAGATGATTTAAAAGGGGTAGGAAAAAACTTTTTGTTGTTTTATGGACTTCTGTTTTTGATTATTTATCTTCTTTTTATCATTTATAGTAAAGTTTATATCATGTAATTTATTTGATAATTGTTAATTTCTAATGTTTTCTCGTTAATATGCCAATAAAGGTTAAGTTATTATTATATAATGAATTTTCTTGGGATTTCTAAGAATTTATTAATTACGTTCGATATATTTCCAATTTCATTAAAAAAATTTATTTCTCTAAATTAGCAATCAAATTTGACAATTGCATATCTTTCCAAAATTGCAGTTTTCTTCATTATCTTTATAACTCTGCCTCGGTTGATTATATCATATCGATTTTTTTGTTTCAAATAAAAATGTACATAATTTTATCTTTTTTCAAACTCTGCAAACGACGCATGGAACTCTCATTTTTTTTAATAAAGCCAGGAATGGGACCCCCTACCTTCATTTTGATTAGTTGACGGGTTTCACGATTTTAAGGTTTAACACTTTTCTTCTTTACAAGAATATTCTCCGTTCTGATCAATAAAACACTTAAATAGGCCAATTTTTAATGTTTACAAAAACGCGCAGGACCATGCTTTCCATGATTAAATTATATAAATATTAGCAAAACGTAAAATTTTTGACAAATGAGATTGACCAAGTTTTAAGGAGTTCTAAAGTTTTAGCATACAAAATATTTAGCCAAATTTTTAGCCGAAATTTTTAGAACGCTAAAAATTTTCTCTCTGGTAGAGATTTACTATTTTCTCTCATGTAGAGTAATTGTACTAAATTGTATTGAAGCTGCAACAAAATAAAATAAGAGCGGCGATAGAAAAATGAGAATGGTATGGAAAAGAAGATTTGAGGAGTCGGTGAAAATGAGGATTTAGAATTGAACGCATGCGTGAACAGTATAATGATGTATGGAGCCGAGGTATGGGCGGTTGAAGAAAGAGGGATGTTAAAGAAGGTGCAGATTGGACGAGTGAAAAGAATATTAGGGTTCGATAGAAACATACCTAACAGTATAGTTTTGTAGGAGTTAGGCGAGAACAAAGTATGGATTAAATAAAGGAGTGAATTTTGAGCGGAATGTAGTAATAGATGAGAATAGAAGATTGGTGAAAGAGGTGTATGATGGAATGATGAGAGCAAGGAATGATGTTTGTGCGAATGATTGGATCAGGGGCAGAACGAAAGTGAATAAGAAAGTGGGATGGCCGACAGTGGTGCGAGAGAATATTAACAGGAGAGGAGAGAATGAGTGAGATTGTTGAAAGAATGAAGGATGTGGGTAGGCAAGAAAGAAGGGAAAAGCTAGAAAGTAGCAGGTACAATGAGAGGTATAAATGGATAATGAATATACTGATTGAATGAGCAAGAAAGGTTGTGCAGCCAGTGGGTGAAGGAAGGTGAGAGAATTGTGATTTGAACTGAAATTATGATTTTGTTACTGTGTATATATATATATATATATATATATTGAATGTTTTTGTAACATGCATATAAGTTTGAAGGAATGCCATTAGAGGTTATCTTATCTTATATAAATATTAGTAATAGGTACAAGTTTTTGACAATTGAGATTGATCAAGTTTTAAGCCATTCTAAATTTTTAGCCTATATCGTTTACAATTTTCTCTTTGGTACACAGCTCGTGCTAAACTAATACTACACCATTCTACTAATACATCTGTACACTTTCCACGTCATACGCAATATTAGTGTAAAGTGCACAAAATCAGCGACTCAATATATTTAGTATGTATTTTTGTTTTTTGAGGTATTTGGAAGCTTTTTAATAAAATTCTAAATATTATAATAAAATTCGAAATCACCTGAACGCACACTAACAAATAGAAAAAACCAAACGCCACCTTCTACACCGCAAAACCAACAACCAGTCAGCAAGTAACTCAATATACTTCACATACGCACACCAACAATATAACAGCAAAAAAGCATGCTAATTAATTAGATTTATACGTATGGTAAAAATACATTATCTAAAAATTTTACAATAATCTACATTATCTCACATCTAGCATTTAATTATATAACTTCATATGTAGCAGATAGCAACCTACATAATGCATAGAAATATACACATACAACATTTAACAATAATATCTTGTAGCCTGAAGAAGTTTATATATTAAACGAAAGCTCACAATATTTAGAATTTTATTAAAAAGCATCCAAATACCGCAAAAAACAAAAATTCATACTTAATTAAACGGATAAAAACCAAACAATATATAATATATTTAGTGACCTGTTTTAGAAAAAAACTATATAGTACTGTCTTTAGGTACAGAAGTTAGCGAAAAGTGTTTTTTATAGCGTATCTCTAGATACGTCTAGATACGTCATAAATTTGCGTTTGCAACAGTATTATTCTCCGTTGGTTCCTAGCTTTACGAATGGTCGAAAAGAAACTAAGCAAGATACACTTGAAAATTGTGCAAACTTTACATGTATTATCTATCAGGCCCAATTTCGGGCCTTCAAAATAATTTAAATTTTTTTTTAGCTTAGCCTAATATATACACCGTTTAATTTTCTATTTCATGAGATAACTTTTCAGTCTACAACTTAACAATGTGTGTCAAAATAGCTCCGAGAGTAGAACCGAGTCTATTTTCTAATTTTATTTGATACATTTTATAATTTTTTTTTGGGATTTGGACAATTTATAAATCTTCTTCAATATATTTTTAATTTCATGGTATTTTTCTAAATTTGCATAAAATTTGCCAATTTCAGATCTTTTGAAAATTGCGCTTCTCTTAGTTATCCTTATAACTTCGTCCCTGTTAATTTTATCTGGATTATTTACAAATAAAAGGTCTAGTGAAATTAATTATCTTTCAAGTTGTACAAACGGCATAGTTTTACTTTTATCGAGGGAGCTGTTAGTTTTTTAATAATATCAGAAATAGATCCCCTGTATGCTTCTAATTAGTTCACGGGCTTTCACGCTTCTAAGGTTTTACCATATTCTAACGTGTTTCTTCTTTTCAATATTTTCTCTCCTATTGCTAATAAAACTCTATTCAAACAATAGTGGTTTAAAAAATACAGTAAATTTCTATTTTTACAAAAACATCTAAAACGATGCTTTCCATGTTTAAATTATATAAATACTAGCAAAAAGTAAAATTTGTTGACAATTCGAATTGACCAAGTTTTGAAGTCCTAAATTTTTAGATTAGACCCTTTACAGTTTTCTCTTTGGTACAGAAATTGTGCTAAACTAATACTACACTATTACGTACTTGTATGATACGTCTACCTGTTACAGTTTCGACGTCATGTACAATAAGAATGTAAAGTGCACAAAGTCAGCTGGTTAAAGTATTTTGTGACCTGCTTTTTTGTAAAACTATTATAGAAAACTGTATTTAAGTACAAGAGATAGTAATAGATATTTTTTACAACATATTACAATTTTACGGTGTTATCTTTATCTGTTCAGAAACAATGAGCATAAATGTCAAGAAATGCGGATCTGAAGCGTCAGCGATATTGCTAATTTTTTTTTCTCGTATGCTAATATAAGTTTTATTAGTAAATTATTGTACAATTTTCGTTTACAATTTTTTTCAAAGGGCCTAAAATTGAGTTTCCAACAGTGTTACTCGCTTTCACTTGCTGGTACTCTGTGTAGTCGAAACAAATTGAGCAAGAATGTACTTCAAAATTGTGCAATTTTCACAATATGTATCGGGCCCAATTTCGGGTCCCCAAAATAATTTTGTAATCTTCTAACATAATCTGTTGTATGCATAGATCAATTCTCTTCACTGGGTAATTTTGCAAGCTACCGAATTACAGTAAGCGTGAAGAAAAGGTCCAAGTCAATCATGTACCATGTCAATCACAGTGCATTTTCAAACCGTTTTATTTTATTCCCAAACATGATAAAATCTTTTGTGATTTTGAACATTTTATTAATTTTCTTCAATATTTTTCCAATTTCATGGCACATTCCTAATTTCTCTATATTTACATAAAATCTGACAATTTCATAACTTCCAAAATTGCATTTTTCTTCAATATTCCTATATCTACATCCGTGTTGATTTAATCAAAATTATTTTCAAATAGAAACAGTAGACAATTTCATCATCTTTCAAATTCTGCAAACGGCATATTTCTAACATTGCTAAAGAAACTCTTATTTTCTTTATAATATCACAAAAATGACTCGTCCAGTTTTGACTCCGTTATACTTGATACATTTTTGCATATGTTCCTAGTATTTTTTTATAGCGAATTATATATCTCCTGAACATGGATTTTAAAAGCATTAACCGCCATCTCAGACTTCTAAAATTGTTGTCGGCCTAATTTGTTCCTAAAATATTGGAACTAGAAGTCATTAGGGGTCAAGTCTGGGCTATATGATGGATGATTCATCAAATTTATATCCTGAGTGTTCACACAAAGGAAGTCGTTTGCTCTCGACTCATGGGACCTCCCACTGTCATGGTGAAGAATTATTTGTCTTCTTTTTGGTACTGGTTTTTCATAAACTTACTCCAATTTCTTAGTTATAATACCTGATGCAGAAGAACCTGTTCGGTGATCGCACTTTACAATTCCCAGAATTTTCTAAGCAACTTATCATGCTTCCAATAGATGATTTGGAAATGAAGAAGGCGATGGGCACTCATTACATCTTTCTTATTCAACCTCCATTTCTTAATTTTGTTAAGTCTTTCAACAGACACAATTGTAATTAATGTCAATAATTCATGAGTAACTCTTAAAATTTTAGCAAAGGCCCTTTTGTCGTTTTTAACAATATGTATTTCCAGGTCTGTCACTCCCATTGACTCCTGAACTAGATATCTATATTTGTCAGTTCTTTTTTCAACGCCCCCCCCCCCTAGATTGGTGATTTAGCATTAACATTTAGCACTATGACTAAATCACTGCAGCTTACTTCTAACCATGTATAATCGAGAATTTTGGTGAATTTTAAGAGTCAAATTGGATTTCTTTGGAGCATTTTCAGTGCATTTACAGTTAAAACATTAACATTGTCCATATTTCAGGGAAGCGGACTTTACAACATTTTGATTCTGCTTCCATGCTGTCATGTCAACAACGTTGGAGTTGTTATAACTCAATAACCTTACTGTTAGTTTCAAATCTGATAGCCACTCATTGAATTTATTTTGAATAAAACTTAAATAACTGGATAGAGGGAGTATGTATGTTTTATTATATCTTAT
>WYDF02062815.1:0-11701 GCA_009867245.2 Adranes taylori
GGACTGATGACATAAAGCGCTGCCAAACAAACTGGATGCGAGTGGCACAGGACCGATGCGAATGGAAAGTGATGAGGCAGATCTATGTTCAGCAGTGGACACGAGAAGATTGAGTGATGATGATGATGATATGGCTTATTATTTATCTACGTTCTTTTCTAATTAGCAAGTTGAAACCAATAGAACATATTTCAGAAAGAGTTTAATGAACACTTTTCATTATGTGTTTAGTCATATCCTGTGATCTGTATACATCCATGTCTCAGATAAAAAATAAGAATTCCGTCTGAGCGATATATTTTTATTTATTTTAGATAATCTGCAGCATCTAATATCTTCTTTTAGTGCAGATGAGTACATATACTCATCTGTTTATTACTCTCTTTTATTTAATTTATTTAGTCTTCTCGCATATAACTTAATATTTTGTCATTAAAATTTCAGAAAAGATGTTACACGGCCACTAACTGTATATAAATCAGAGCCGTTTCATAACTACCAGCAAACAGCAGACGCGAGTTTTAAAATCAATAGCGTTTACTTGCGCGCAGAGATGTATTTGTAAAATATTTCTAAGATATAATTTTCGAGCATTCTTAGCACATAAATTTATTTTTAAGATAGCACTTATGCATGCATATGTTTGGCGCACATATATTTGTTCGTTTAGACCATATAAGGAACTGATCTTTACTGTTCTAGAATAAATGAATGATCTATCAATATATTAATAAAATAATTAGAGGTAAAATATTCAATATATTATAGATAGTCATGTAGTTTGTATCGTGTATTTTAAATGTTTTAATAATTTATTTTTATATAATTCCAAGTCTTTGCTTTGGGCTTAGCAGTTACAAACAATTATTTTAATGTATTAAATTTATTAAATCAATTTTGAATATAACTAAACCTTGCGTTATATGCCCACTTTGAAGTATACCGTATTTATCAAAGCCACCCCAAAGAAGTTGTCATGCTCTTTTTTTTGGACCTGGAGAAATCCGTCAAAGACTTTTCTCTTAGGAGAACGTTTGACGGTTTTGCAATAACAAGCATCACACCGAGTACTAAACATTGTGCAAGTATATGCCTCGACAAGCGATAAGACAAACGGTGCGAAAGGTTTTTTTTACAACAAATTGGAAGAGGCTATGAAAACTAGGAAGAAGAATCAACTAACAATCGTCATGAGAGCTTTTAGTGTTAACGTTGGAGCTAGGACCGAGGGAGATGAAGCTCGTTGCTTTGGGCTAGGCTACAGAAATGTCATGGGAAATTGTCTTGCGCAGTTCTGCAATGAAGAACGTGTTTTCATCACTAACACTATTTTAAGTTGCATCCCAGCTGGGTATACATGGGCATTGTGACAGACTCTCGCTCGCGATGCTGTTAGGATTGACACAGATTACGTAATTTTTTTTTATTACAGAATATATAATCTTTGAAAATGTAAATGTCGGGCACCAGATTAGTCTAACATGAGACCGTACGTTGGAAGTGTTCTCTTTGTTCCACCCATCCTCAGTGGACTCGTTGAGGGCACGGGCAATTACAAGTACGTGAGTAGTCCAGAAGTTCGTGTTCTTGTGGCAGATGAAAAAATTCTAACTGCTAATTAATGAAACATCATTAACAATTTTACAAAATAAGTCTATTGGTCTCCATTAACAATTTAAACAAGGAAAGAAATATATATGCAGAATTAAATATCAATAAGATATAAATGTCAAATTTAAACAGGATTGGATTAATGGCGGTTAGGAAATGAACAATAGCGATATTATTATAAACAAAAAAATATATAAGCGGTGCATGTAAAGTACTGGAAATGCGCAATGATAATAATAACGCAACAGTAATAATGCACAAAGCATACACAAATGGTTTATAATACAGCGGAGAGGTGGGGATAAATCTAAATACACGATACGAATAACAGAAAATATAGGAAGCCTCGCAACATGCTATGCTGTCTGAGCGACTAAAACTAGTCCCGGCTAACGTAAGTTAGAATTATACAATCTAGTGAATAGAGCGGAAAGGAATCACTGTATGGCGCATAACACCGCGTTGATCGTCGACCAACTGTTATGGGGCTAACTCTGGCTAACGTAGGTTAAACTCATACACTCCAGTGGTATAGGAAACAGGTTGGGGGTAAGCTAGTAGGAGGATCAAAGCTATTAGATATACATACAATTCTGTAAAGTAGTATACGATATAGAAAATCGCTTATCAAACGCATTATTTTCTCGGTGATTGTGACGGTGTGACTCGGTGTGACGCTAGCTGTCGCTCGGCTTACTGTCTCGGAGTGGCCGATGCTGGCTGGTGCTGATTACTGACTGGCGAGCCTAAAAAATCAAAGTCTAAAAACCAAAGCATATATATATTCAGAAAATTAAGGAGCCACTTATGAAAGCAACGGTAAGTCAAACCTTTGAGCAAAGAGAAGTCAAACAGAATGGGACTTCCAACTGAATTAGGTATTTCAGACGAGGAGGAGCAGTGGATATTAGTGAAGGGCGCGCTTATTTTGACACAAACTGAAGATACCGGAATAAAAATTAATAAACTAAATAGAACAATACACAGAAAATGAAGAGAAACTCACATCCGTGTGGGACAGGAGATGACGGGAGAAATGTGACAAAATCAAAGGACTGCAGAGGAAGCACGATCTCTATAATGTACATAACAGCGTATGTAACATGAGATGAAAGGAAATCACCGGCAAAAACACAGGGTTAATGTAGTAAATGATAACAACCAGATAATCGCGGGTGTGGAACCGAAACTTGCGTGTTGGAAGAATATGTTGAAAGCCTCTACGATGACGCGTAGCGACACAAACCGCCGCAAGGCAACGAGGACAACGAAACTGCAGAAGGACGAGAAAGCAACAAGTCCGTACAACATCCTTGTGAAAATTCTGAAGCTCTTAGCTCTCAAAAATCGCACAAGGTTGACCCTCTTGACAGGAATATTAAATGACGACTACAAAACTGGAAAAAGACCGTTAGAATAGCTGAAGTCAATATTTGTCACTCTACCTGAGAAACCCAACGCATACCGATCTGATGATTTTCGACTGACAATTTTGATGTTCCACGTTTAAACATGTTCATGCGGATCATACGCACACACGCATATACAGAAAATACAAACAAAAAGTAGATAACACGCAATTCGGCTTTAGAAATGGCATGAGGACCCCAAAGCACTATTCTGTATGAGTGATTTCTCGACTTGCGGAAAGCATTCAGTTTATTGTTACATCCGCAGATAGTCGAAATTCTAAGAGCAACAGCCGTAACCGTAGGGGATTTGCGCATCATAACAGAACTCTACTGGTATTAAACAAACCAAGTTGGAGTAGAAAACAGACTTTTGGAGGAGGTGGTTATAAAAAGGAGCAATTAAACGATCTAGTAAATGATTTGAGTGTCTCACACATTTACTAATGTAGTAAGTAAACATTTACTAAGTAAACAGGAGTCTAATTTTCTCAAGAGTCTAATAAACTCCTGTTTACTTTTGTCTGTTTACTTTTCTATTATTTAACTGGCTTGGGTTTCCCGTATTTTGACGGGGTTTTTAATATTCATTGCTTTCTTTCTCTAGTTTCTAATTATAAGAGGCACAATACGTGACACATCTAATTGCCCAAATACATCTTTATGGTTTACCTGTCTATTGTATTGCCTGTCATTATCTCTCATTTACTAACATTCTATTTTCAGCATCTTGTGCTTAATTGGCTATTGTATGATTGTGTTGGTATGCCATTAAAAATTTGCGGGTTCTAATCGTTGCTTGATATATCGTATTGCACTTTTAAATTGCAATACGTTCTGTTTCTCTATTAACTGCATGTGTTTTGTCATTTAGATGAGCAGTTTCTATCGTAATTTAACCCTATTTTCTACTGTTACAGTTGGCGTTATAACACTGCTTGTCTCGAAAATTACCACATTTAAAGCATTTATTGCATATAACGCAGGATTTTCCATTGAAACGTTGCAATCCCCAGTGTAATGATGCATTTTACATGCTCATATCATCAAAATTGCATGTCATCATAAATGAGCTTATTATGTCAATTTTGAAACTCTAATAAAAAGTGGTGTAATACTTGTATTGAAACCTCGGTGTCATTTAAATTTACAAATCTATCTAAGAAACGTTATTGCAGATAATCATATTGTCGCGTGTAAATTTGTAGGAGAATAGTGGCTCTTTCTCTAATTTGTTTAATGTCTATTTCTCTCTTGCTTTAAAAGTCTAGAATATTCTACTAGCCGTAAGTACGATTTTTAGATCCCAGGCCCGAGTCTCCCTGAAGATCAGAGGGGCCTAGTGGCTGAGCTTTCCTAACTGTAGGGATAGGCGGCAGCGAATGAAAGATACTACAAGCAGCGTCTATCGTCGCACGTTTCAATAGAGTTGGATAATTAAATCCTAAAAGGTTTATGGGCAACGCCCAATAAGTCTCGTTATTAAATGTGGAGGCTTCTCCAGATATCTATACAGTTGAACTTAATTTACTAGATTCATTCGGATTTGGTTTAATATTTAATAAATTTGAACTTCAATATTGAAGTCTTTACTGTTATAACTGCGTAGCCATTTCTGTCGTTACATATACCCGCTCCGTACCAATTCTTGGCTCTCAGAATTCAGAACACTGAAACGGCATAACGATAGAAATGTATATCGATCAAAAAAAATATTTCGATTGGAGAAACTTTGTAACAATATACGATTGATCACAACATGTTATCCGCCGTAGACGAAATCGTACGTTTACATTATATGTCAACAAACATAACTTCCAAAATTATCTTTAATCAAAATTATAGCTCTGTGACTGGCCTCGGCATTGTGATTATGTACGAAGAAATGCGAATTAGCACTTGTAGCTGGATATTGATCTATACTGGTTTTATATATGTAAGGAAATAGCAATCTGTTTCATTTTCATTGTAATATGAACCTCCCTGGCATGATATTTTTTGAGAAATTTTCTTGAACTGATGAATGTGTAAAGATTTGAGTTCCAAAAACTCTGTTATACTGCTTCTACACTCAATTGGTTAGCCGCACACCAACAACAAAATCAGATTCTGGTCTATGTCAGCTTTTACATTGCAATCATCTATATATTTTAATGTTCATTGCTATTGTTACGTTTATGCATTTCGGTCAATTCTTCGTAAAAAGGTTATACGATATATCGATTCGCTGATATATTTCAAAAATGAATCTTTATAGTATAGTTTACATTTTCCAAGGTTTTACTATGTTTTAAATACATACTGAATACTATAAAAACAAAACCGAAATGTTAATTAATATTTATACTCCATTCCGAGAGACTCACTCCTTCTCTCTTTATCGCGAAATGCTTGTGTTCGCACGTAAACTTTATTTTACCGTTAAATGCGTGCGAAAGTTATCAGTTCATCTAAATGAATGTTTCCCTTAATTGGAAAACAACCCTATTCGTTTCAACAGTAACGTACATTGTCCGTATGGTGAAGAGAGATAACAATAGTTCGCATATACAAAAGTTAGTTAAAACTTTATATGATTATTATCCGTTAACTGCCGGTAGTTTATTATACAAAAACAATTGCATACTGTGATAAATTGCATATGAATTTTAAATATGCTTAAATTTTGTTTAGTTTTTATAATAACATCTAAACAAATTTTTCATACAAACTTTTATGCATTCATACTTTTCACAATAAGTACTGATTAAATTAATAACAAAATTAATAAAATAAAATCTGAGTTTTACTTCCTTATTTTTGCGACCGGTTTAGATTAATAAAAAATCATCATCAGGCACTACAATAATTAAATCATACCAAGGAAATTACAATATATTTATAGATCTATAAAAATGAGATATTTGTGAAAAAATAGAAAATTTTAGGTTAGTTATTTTGTTCTCATGCATATTTGTTTTTGTAAATCTGTATTTAATTTATTTATATGTTTATTAATTTAATAGTGTTTCTTTATAAAAATATTTTATATGTGTATAAAATTCATAAAATTCATGTTTTGAGAATTTTTCTATTTCACCTTAGTACGCCTCTTGTATTCACATCTGTGCAAAACTTTTATACATAGTTCTAAGAGGAAGCCCCAAGGAACAATTTATCACAAAAAGAAATTTAAAAAAAAAATTTTTTTTCTTGCTTAATTTAAAAGAAAGTCCTATTTCTCGGCGTTTGTGCGTACATACGTACGTCTGGTCAAGAATTTCTCCTTACCTATTGGACCGATATGCATCAAATTTGGTACACCGGTACACATACGTGTTCCTCAAAAGGGCTTTTTTCATTTTTGTATAAATACAATATGGCGGAAATGCGTCGTCATTTATTTACAAAAAGGTCAGGTTCTAAACTAGGAGGCTGAAATTTTGCAAGCCTATAGTGCCTTGTATTATGCGTCGAATAGAAGAAGTCCGATGTCTCTGTCTTATACAGAACGCGACATTGGCACGTTTAAAATTTCTTTTTAATATATCTCAGAAACTATAAAAGATAGGACATTCGAATAAACTTTATTTTATAGACTACCCAAAGCCCGTTTGATTTTATTTGTAAGATTTTTCATTCTATCGAAAGATCCTTTAATATTTATGGGATGAAGCGAGCTAAAAAATGGACCACTTAGTATCAGACTTAGTATCTGCCTCAAAAATCTCGGTCTGTATGAAAGTTGGAAAAATGAAACTTGGGGAGCACATGTAAGTCTAAGGAGCCTAAATTGTACTAATACGAGCAACTGACTATACTGAACTGTTTGCAAAACTCGAAAACTACTCAACCGACGGACTGGAAATTTTGAGAAAACGTTGCATTTTCTCCAAGTAAGAAGAATATATTGTAAAAATAAGAAAAAATGGAATTATCAGGGAACCTTTAGCATGGTATAGCGGTTAATCTTGTGAAGTTTGGTGTAGATCTGGTATACGGGAACACATATTCTTGAAATTGTGACACAACGTTGCATTCGAATATTCGCGTGTTTTTATATACTTCAAATAGGAATACGGGAACACGAGAATACGAGAACACATATTTTTGAAATTTTTGACACTACGTTGCATTCCAATACGCGTGCGTTTTTAAATAAGTCAAGCAGGAACACGGGAATGTCGAAAGACGTGAATACGGAAACGGGAACACATGTTTTTGAAATTTTGGCACAACCTTGCATTCGAGCATGGGTATACGGGAACACGAGAATACGGGAATAGATATTCTTGAATTTTTTTAGGCCATATCTCTGGTAGCGGCAAAGCCGCAGCCGTAATGTGGAAACACGGGAATACGGGAACACATATTCTTGAAGTTTTGCTAGGCCATATCGCTGGTAAAATAGTTAACAAATACTACTAGGGTCAGTATAAAAAAATTATTGCCTAAACAGTGAATTAGTGCAGCAGAATTGTATTTGCTTAAAGAACAGGATGTCCCCGCTGTGTTTCCAACACTCTCTTCACTATACTATTATCAGTGGCGGGTTCACATTAGAATTTTGGGAAGTAGTAGGCGACCGCCGATTCTGCGAACCCTTCTCTACCGTGTCTCAACTCATTCTAAACGAAAATCGAATATGGTGCACAATGACGTCATTTCCGGTCTGATTTTGTAATATTATTATTTAATCCCAGATGTCACTCGATTTGTAATTACATATTACCAGGGTCAATATAAAATTAATGTACAGGGGCAATAAGAAAATACATTTGTAAGTAGATATTACCAGATTCAATATAAAAATAATGGACATGGGCGATAAAAAAATTGAATATTATTTAACGCTAGATGTTACTAGATTTTATAACTAGACATAAAATGAAAAGTAATTGGATTTTTATTTAGATATTACCAGGGTCAATCTATATTCACAGTTTATCATTATTTTGTTCATAGTCCGTTGTCCATTATTTTTGTTAGTAATGAATGTCAGAACCATATAAATATGTGGTTATTAGTTGTATTGTATTTTATATAACAAAGCTCTACTAGAGTTAGTATATAGGATTGGGGAGTTCATCCTCACCACCACCACATTTGACCTTGAACGACCTTGACATTACGAGTGCACAGCCACGCCCCCCTGCGCTGTGATTTGTCCACGTCATCAATGCTGCCCACTGACTGGCTGTTGGATTGATGACGTCATATCAATCGACGAATAGGTAGTCGTTCCACACTTATCTTTAATTCCACGCCCCTCAATATTTCCATTACTAACACATACAAACGATAAACTATTACGCAATACTGGCTAGATATTGCGCAATATAACCTAATTGTTGTGCAATCCAAGATGGCGACCGACTATAATGTAAACAAAAAAGTCACGTGACATCAATGTTTGTAAACATAAAATACGTGGTCGAGTTAAAAGCACATGTCGTAGCTCCACCCCCAGGTTTGGCGCGAAAGAATTCAAATTTGAATTCAAATGTCTAAAGGTTTAAACGGAATTTTTTTAAATCCAAGATGTTCCCCAACCCGCCAGCTGATTATGTTAGGTTATGTATTACGCAATGCAGGTAGGTTATTGCGCAATAATGATTGAAAAATCCTTATCAAGATCGTTATCACTGATTTGTTTCCTTATCAAGATCGTTATCAAGGTATTACAGAATCCAAAGTGGCCGCCAACCCGATTATGGTTGGTTATGTAGGTTATTGCGCAATAATGATTGAATGTGGAATACCTTTGGAGAGTTCACCCTCGCCACCACCACACTAGAGCTCGGCGCATTCACCATTCCGTTATTTTTTGTATTATGATGTATGGAATGGCGAATGCTTCGGGTATTACTGAGTCGTTCGGGACGAATGTAATACGGTACGAGTTGAAAGTAACACCGTTAGCGCACTAACACAAGCAAATGCTAAATTATTACGCAATACTAGTTAGATATTGCGCAATATAACTTAATTGTTGCGCAATCTAAGATGGCGGCCGACTAAAATGTAAGCAAACGTCACGTGACATCCATGTTTTGGAAACAAAAAGCACGTGGTCCCGTTAAAAGCACATGGCGTAACTCCACCCCAGGTTTGGCGCGAAAAAATTCAAATTTGATTTCAAATTTCTAAAGGTTTTAACGGAATTTTTTAAAATCGAAGATGGCCACCAACCCTATTATGTTAGGTTATGTATTACGCAATGCAGATAGGTTATTGCGCAATAAAACGAAAATATAATGATCACGTGAAATTGGTAAGAAATAAGAGAACCCCCAACATTTTCAAACCAAACAGCTGTGAAACTGACCTTACTCAACAAAAATTTATTTTATTAAAATAGGTTCAATATATTTTATAGGAATCTGTAATTTATTATTTCGAAAAGTATAATGATACTGGTTTTATCTATCGGATAAAACCAGTATAATTCTACTATGTTCTAGAAGTAAGTACGCGTGTACTTGAATATATAACTGCACAATAAGAAAACTATTTCGTTAGACAGAGATAGACTAAAATGTTATGAACCTGAAGTTAGACAGAGATAGACTATAATATTATGAATCAGAAGTTAGACAGAGATAGACTATAATATTATGAATCTGAAGGTAGACTATAATATTATTGTGTAATACTGATAAGAAATTCTATACTAAGACACCTGAAGCCGATAAGTAATTAATTTATTATTTTATTCATAGATGCTATTGTAAGTTTGAATTACAAATATATATAGATAACATTATATGTATAACATTCAAAGAATTAAAAAATCTGAATTTCAAATAAAATTTGCATCCACATACTAATAAGATGAAACTAAAATACAGATATAATTTTATATTATTGCCTTTATTTGATTAAAAAAATACATTAGTAATTATTATCATCTGAAGTATTGTCATTTGAATGTTGTGAAGAAGATGATCGAAGTTGCTCATGTACTAAATTATGTACATATATTGTTGATTACGTAGACGTTCTTCGCGTTGCTCACGTGCATGAAGCTAAAATTCCAAGTTTTCTAAAAGTGGAAATGGGTTTGGGGTTCTTTCAGGTTCTGTATCAGATTCCGAACTTGATATTTCAGTGTCTGAAGAAGTGTTTGAAATTAAATGTAACCAATATTCATCGGTCATTACTGCATTATCATTATCTTCCATTGCATTATTATTATCCGACAATGTTTTTTTATTAATTAAAATACGAGGTAAACATTCCAAGGGAGCCATGATATTACTGAGCTTATTATTACTGAGCTTATAACGTGTGCCCGTGTTAAATAGCTCCTGACATTTTTAAATTTTCGTTTTGTTTACTCACATCAAACACAAATAGCGGATACTCTTTAAATGTATTAAAGTCAAACATTGGATCTTCTTCAGTGCCGTAGGAAGATCGTCGAAATTTACAATACATTTAATATGCAATTGTATATTTATTTTCTGTGAATGATAAATTCATTGATTCGTATGGTGTAACTTGCATGTTTAAATATAATTTTATATTGCGTATGTTACAATGGTCAAATGTTGTACAATCCGCAGTTGATACATCTTTTTTATTTATTTGGAACGCTATAACAACATAACGGGGCCGTTCAAGTGAAGTAGAACCTTTCACATTCCAGATATCATTTGTTGCATTTCTAACTGCTGGAAATTCATAAAGTTCCCATCTTCGAAATGGAATTGGAACAGGTTTATCTTTCCTTATTTCAGTTAATAATCGAACATAAGTTAGTTGAATATGTGGCATATACCATGCAATTTTATTGATTTTAAATTGTACACCGGGTGCATCTTTATAGCAATTAACATCACTTTTACTTCTAGCAAGCACAAGTTCTTGTTTTGCAAATAATATTATTTTATTATAATCTTCTGCAAAGCCCAGCAAATGTTTAAGTGGAATGCTGAGTAAAAATTTTTTGACATCCAAAAATAGTAAACTTTGTTTTTTCTGGGGTGCCCAACTTGCCAATTCTAGACATTTATTTTGACTTTTATTATAACTTATATAACCTTTAATTGTAGTTGTTAATCTCAAATTACGTATATGATCAATTTCTTCCGAATTAATTAAATAACGGATTTCTTCAAATAAGAAACTTGGCCAATTGTTTGTTAATTCAATTTGTTGATCTTTTGGTACAGTATATGTGTCTTCTAATGTAATATAACTTTCACAAGGTGTAGTAAAGGAGTCTTGATGTTGAATTTCAATACGTATCTCATCGTTATTATCATACTTTAGAGTTCTTTGATAATTTGAATGTACATCTTTATTAACTATTGCGTCGTCAAATAATATGTTTTGATTAATATTGAGAAGCTTGTGATCGTGCATTGTGTTTACTTTTATATTCAAGTGATTTAAGAGCTCCTAGATGATGAGATGTTAACACCCAACAACTGCTGGATTGTTAATGATATAATCAATGTTTTTTTTTTTTTTTGCGTAGGAAGTGGAGAATCTTCATAGACAAAGGATGCCCGATGCAACGAATAGTGTGGGATTCTTACCCACTAAACTCCACTCCCTGTTGGAGGATTGGTACAGATAGGAGGTTTGGTGAATTTATTAAAGTGGCTTTAGGATTTATCATCCTCTTCAGCCTGGGTCTATGATTTGAGGGGATTGTTAGTACAGTGTTAGACAGATTAGTTGCAGGAGATGTG
>WYDF02062826.1:0-11701 GCA_009867245.2 Adranes taylori
CGGTTGCCATGCTGACAAGTTGCGAAATGTTAAGTTATTAAGGGTCATATCTTTGAAATGATAAGAATTAGACCCATCATGTGCGGTATGATTTTAAATAGAATTACAAGGGCTACCAAAATGTAAAAAATACACAGGGTGTTACTAAAACGCGTTTGTAAAAAAATTATTGCTCAAAATCGGACAACTATATTCAGTTGGTCAGACTGGCAGAATTGAGGTCCCTTAGACTTACAGACGTTCCCCAACTTTAGTTTTTCCAACTTTCACAGGATCTGAGATATTTAAGGTAGTACATTTTTTTCAAGGTCAAGTTACTCCGGTGCTATGGTGTGCGATTTTTTTTAAACTCGCTTAAGTATTAAGGGTATTTTCGACACCAAAAATTTAATTAAAATCCTTCCTAAAGTTTCGAACGGCCTTTATGTAGCCTATCAAAAAACTTTATTCGAATGTTCTTTTATTGTTCCTGAGATATTTCAAAAAGTTTGTTAAACTACAAACGTGGCAACACCGCGTCCTATACAATTTGGCAACATGGGACTTCTTTTATTCGACGCATAATACAAGGTACTATATGTGTGCAAATTTTCAGCCTCCTGGTTTATCTTATCTTATATGTCTACTGAATCAATATTCTTTTATCTCCTGGAATTCTGAAATTTATCTTCCAATGTAAAAATATGTTATTTTCAAAAAAAGTAGGTCTTTCATTTGTAATAATAATGTCTTTAGAATTACGGCACCAGAACTACCAACATGGCAAGATTGTCACGAAATGTGGAGCAAGAAACGCAAACGTCAGTTACGCGACCAGCAGGAGGCTCTAACTCAATTACCTCAACTCACCGCACTCGGCGGCAACCTTCCATCTACGGTTGCCCTTACCGCAGGCAAACCACCACTATTGCCATTGCCGCCTGGCAAACTTGCTATGCAATCTTTCGGTGCGACTGGACTACCAACGAATGTTTCCAACAAACTACAAGATGTCACTGCAAATGTTGGTGTTACTGATGATGGTAACGAATTTGGAGGAGGGTGAGTGCATACATATATATATATATAATAAAAGTTGAACATAATCTGTTTCACATACCAAAACATATATTGAAATTATATAGGATGCAAAGACTTAAAATGTACTGATGTATTCGTTTAGTAATCGAGATATATTCGTTTAAAATAGAAGTTCCTGTTTTATATTCAAATGACGATTAAATAATTGGATATCATTTTGAAAGAATTCAATTCAATTTTCATAAACAAAATGAAATTACAATTTTCAGTCATAATTTTTGCGCAAAATATATGAATTCAGTTGTCTTATTCGTTATTAGGAGACAAGACAATGTATCAAAGAATTAAGTAACATCTAGCAATTTTATTATTTTAATCCAAGAACAAAAATTAAAGTAAGAACTTTTATCAATAATATACGGTATGTAGTATACGGTATACGGTATAAGTAAAAAATATTTTGATTATATGATTATTTTCATTAGCGTACAATATTTTGCAATATCAGTCTTGTACAACATTATACAATTATTTCTATAAATACTACTGGGCGGTAAGAAGTAAATTCCTTTACTATATAATAAGTAACATATAACTTATGATCATAATGTAAAATTACACTACTTAGAACTGAACTACCTTCAATAATTTTAACCAACAGTATTTAAATGAACTTTTTATTTGAAGTAGATACCTTATTATAGGTTCAGATGAGGGCACCAGTCGGGCCTGGAACTAATGTTTTTACAGGGAACGGATCTGGACCTGAAATTTGGCAAATATTTGGCTCCATTTCCGAATATAGAATAATAATAATAAAAGTTTTTAATTTTTTATTCATCATTTATGCAATGACTGAATGTTAGTTCATTGTACTATTGATGTATGGAGAGCTTTTTATGGTGCAGAAATATGAAACAATTTAGTGAAAAAGTAAACGGAATAATCGACATGCTAGTTTACTCAATTTCAGTCTCAAGAAATTAACAGCTTTTAAGATTCATTCCAGAGTTGAATGAATCTATATTTTATCCCATATTGTTGTATCCACAGATTCTCCAGGGTCAACAGCAACTACCCAAAGCATGGTTTACTTAAGAGTCATCTATTAGGATTACTCTACAAATTCTGAGTATGACTTCACACACTACAGGCTTATTCACTCTGTCGGCAAATTTTTTTGTAGATTGAAGTATTTCTGGATGTTCTTGTCTATAGACTTTTAGCATACAATCAAATCTTTTAGCAATGTTTAGTTTCTATAATAAGAACATTTTTATCAAGAATAGACACATTTTAACCGTATCAATGCACGTCAAATAAATGTCTATCTATGCATAGAATTACATCATAACAACGATTTATTAATCCAATATGTATTTACAATGCAGTAATAACCAATACACAAATAGATCATATTATTGGACAAGTCACAGAAATTAAATTGTATATTTTCATTAATTCCGTAAGGGGTTTTCTCGATTAGATACCTTCTTTTTGTTTTTGAATACATTTTTGCTATCTACCGATTTCAGATTCTCTCGTAACCTGTTGTATAGCTTGACTTCCATATAGTCTGCGATATTGTTAACCTTCGTCTTTCTATTCTTAGCTGATCTTTTGTTCGTGTGTCATGCTTATGATAATTACTGTTCTGTTGGAATTTATTTAAGTTTTGTTACACTTAGTTTCATCCATGATATTTCAAAAAGCCAAAAAGAAGAAAATATAGTAATTATTCTTCCTTTTTTCCTATAATCTCTGCTAGTTTCTCGTTTGGGAATATTATACATTGGGAAAAGTCTTTCTCTATTTTTATTACTAGTTGTTTCCCATGTGATAATGCCATATCCTGCAGTTGCTTCTACAAGACTGCAATATATTAATTTCAAAATATTGTTTGATACAGTGTTTCTTATCCTTCGAAATATATAATATACGCTACTAGCTTAACTACATATTTGTTATGATCTACATTTATTCTTTATTGCCTTTTTGGTTTAAATTCTATCATTCTTGATTCCATTTTTGCGCCACTGATTTACATTCTTTATAGTTTCTTCACTAGATTTTTTTTTTTAATTTTATATATTTTAATATAATATTTGTATCATCTGCATACAAAAAGATATTGGATGTTATACTACATGAATTTGAAAGATCATTAAAGAAAAGCAACGGTCCCGTTATACTACCATGTGGAACCCCAAAAGAAATATATTTTTCTTCCGATATTTGTGACCCCAATGTTTTGTAACTTAACAAATATCATTTAGTATTACTCTTTACGCTTCCTGAATAGCACTTATTGTTCCTTTGTTTTTTTCTGTGTTCTGATTGGCTGTTTGTTAAATGTTTGTTATTTTCAAGCCATTAATAGAGTTGATTATAGTAACATTTCTCAAATACTTTAGAGAACTGTCTTAGCAGAGATAAGTATTTTTTTTCGTTACTGGTATTATTTTTGATACTTTTAGCCTAATGGGGCCTTCTTTAAACGATCTATTTATTTATTATTATATTAATAGGTTTTACATTTGCATCTTTTAATTATTATTATAATATTTTAACATAATATTTTATGTTTGATTGGACCTCATTAATTCCGCATGTTCTTTTAGTGCTGGATTGCTGTATAATAGTGTTCACTGCTTCCTTAGATATAGATCTTATTCTAAAGGCTTGATCCTTTGTATTACTCGTAGTGTATTTGTTGGTTCTGGTGAATTATCGAAAACTTGTAATAATCATTAAATTTATTGACTAAGTCTTTTATTAGATATAAAATCATTAATTTCACATATTTTCTCTTATTCTTCTTTTTTCATCTTTTCTTTCTTCATTGATTATTTGACAGCATTCCCTATTCATATTTGTGTTGTCTAATCCTAGTATCATTGTACGTGTGCTTGGCTTTTTTATATCCTTTCGAAAAGCTTTTTTCAGCTTCTTTAGTTTTGACCTGAGCTATTAATTTGTTTTGAGGTAGCCGACATAACACGTAAGAAAGACGACATACTTTTTGCTATATAAAAAAGTATAATACATAATGTATAATATATAATGTAAAATGCATAAAGCATAATACATAAGAGTTCATATGGCCCTTCCAAAATATATAAAACTTGAATGTCATTGTCAATCGAAGGACATTGCATTTAGAATGATTCATATACTTTTTTCTGATCAAGACATATTTTAATTATTACAATTATCTAGCTGTTTTATATTCTATACTCCGTATTGCTAATCAAACTATTGAGTTAATCGACTGTTAATCTGATTCACGTTTTCTGACGAACTAGTGTTATAATTTATCAAAATCAGTTGTAAACGAATCAAACAACGCAGGCACACTTGTAACATCTTATGAACAACATTTTATATAGCACTAACAGATCCTTTCGAGTACTCTAAAACACTTAATAACGCATGAGATTAAGTAGCTCACACGAACCATAAATTATCTGTTTTAAACAGGAACCCGTTATTTTTTTCGTTCCGGTTCGATAAAAAAATATATCGGTTCAGTTCCAGTAGTCGGTTTACGGTTTTCGGCTCAGGTTGTATTTAAATATTAGCAAATTAATGTAAATACGTCCAGACCGTCCATATCAGTTTGCTCACATATATAATTAAAATGTGAAAGGCGAATATTTCCTTATACCAGGGCGCAAGCCCTTTGAATAATTTTTATAACAATAAAGACTTAAAAACAAAATTGTAGCAATTTAATATAAAGTTACATTAGATAATCTACATAAGCTAAACCATACAACAGACCTAGAAAGGTGGAGTATCCAAAATGTGGGCTCCGAGGTGATACCGGAGATAGACGGAAATGAACGCAAAGCTGAGTTGAAATGAATGAAGGACAGAAAGACTCTGAGGAAGATGAAGTAACAAACGAAATGTTAAAAGTGGGAGGTAAAACACGGAATATCCACTAGTCCTCATGAACAAATACCTGACAGAACAACGGATACCAACACAAAGGCGGAATGCCGAAGTCAGCTTATTATCAAAAAAAAAAGGTGATTGTACGAACATAGAAATTACTGGCTCATCAGTTTGATATCTATCTTCTACCAACCAGCTGAAGAATCGGGAAAAACATTTTAAACCTGGCTTTCGCCGATTAATCAAAAGGCCTTTGATTTAATTGAAACATGGGAAATTGTTGGCGGAAATGGACAAGGCAATAATTGACTTTTGATACTCCAATCTCATTCTGCACATCTACGAAAATACTACACTGCAAGTCCAACTATAGAAGATGACCTAATCACAGAAAGGATCACAATAGAGAAAGGGGTTCGTCAATGAGACACAATTTGTCCTAAATACTTCACCTGGCTCTAGAAGGCGTTTTCAAAGCTTTCAAATGAGAAGAAAAGGCATAAAAATAGACGACATATACCCGAGCCACCTAAAGTTCGCCGACGATATCGTCATCTTAAGTTGACCCAAAGAGACGAAGAACATATTTGATCAACTACAGGAGGCGTCAATAAAATTGGGCCCAAGTCCAATATACGATTAAACAAAAACCCTGGAAGTGGTTGGTCATTATATATACCTCAACAATAACATCAAACCAGACGGCAGAAGTAACTAGGAGAGTGGGACTTGCGTGGACGCCTTTCGGGCTTGACAGCGATGGAAATGGAATGCTGGGAATTAATATACGAAATTGAGTGCAAAATGAAGGGATCCAAAGATGCATTAACGTGACTGATGTAATAAGGTGGATTGCTAGATTGAAATAGCGTTGGGCAGGACACATCGCAAGACAGGACGAGACGAGATGGCAGAAGCAAATCGTCTAATGGGTACCGAAAACCACAAAGAGGAGCGTGGGAAGACCGTAACTGAAATGGATGGATGATCTTCAGAAGGCTGCAGGAAAGAAATGGTTATAGACATCACCCGACAGATCGGCATGGAAAAGGCCTTTGTCTAGGAGTAGAAGATGACAGGCTCAGGAAGAAAAAGACTACATTACATACTGTTTTAATAAACTTTAAAATTACAACTTGTAACTCTAAAATGAGGACTTGTATACTTACAAGTCGTCATTTAGTAGTCGGCTCGATTCAGTTGTACATGTGCATACAGTTTTTGTATATAATTGTAGTTATGAAATACACACTAAACAAAACATTTGTTCCATTTTGAAGCACCACTAAATAAAGAAATTTCAATATTACGTTAAAGTAAGTGTTAATTACTAACTGTCTTAATTCCAAAGTAAGCTTAGAATCATTTAGACATATTTAACAGATAAAATACATTATTTATCTGCACACGAGGTGCCTAATTCCTACAACGCATAGTAGCGAAAAAATTTCTCGTGAACCTAAAAATTCTTTTCGGTTCCAGTTTTCGTTCCGGCAAAAGTAACGATGTTTTCGGTTAGGTTCCGGTTCGGGTCCCTAGTTTTAATTCACTCCGATTACATGTTAGATTTTTTTCTTATATTGCTTATAATTGTCTCTTAATAACGAATTATATTTTTTTTAGTCATAATTTTGCTATATCGTATTCATGCATTTTATTTTATTCATATATTTCAATTATTTAAATACTAACCTTTAAATGTGTTAAAGAAAAACAATTTTATTTTGCATGATTTAATTTTCAATGATATAGAAAGATAGTTTTTTTATTCACTTTTTTCCGTTTAGTTAGTTCTTTCTATTATTACAGGCTAATAAAAACTTATAGTAACAAATGTATTATACTTTTTTATCTTAATTTAATCGAATGTAAAAATATGTAAATTTAATCGATTTGCAAACGAGTCCTAATTTAAAATAATATTAATAATCTAGTGCTTTTAGTATCTTAATTTAATACGAAATTGTTGATGATATAATTTTACACAAATTTTTAGTTACTAGAGCATGTTTACATATGAAGTATATCGATTGTTAAATTAGCTGTTAGATTTTTCTTTGTTGATGATGCACATTTTATTGTATTTTATTTATTTACCTAGTAGCAAAATTATCGTTTGCAATTATTATGTTTTAATAATATTATTGGAACTCCAATAGACATGATTTTTGTGACATATATCTTATTCCGTTGTGATTTACTGTAATTATTAATGCTACTTTCACTACGAAAACTCAATTTAACACAGATGATTACAATTTCGACAAATGATAAAACAATTTGGGGTTTTTCGCGATAATTTAAAGTAATTTTATATTTTCTTTATTCTCGAATTATTTAATTCCTGATAATATAGTTTACAATTTTCTAAATAGTTCATTATTACAGTGTATAATTTCTAGGAGAGGATGAAATTGGGGTTGCCTCCGAGGGTTACCTTTTATATTTCGGGATTAGGTAAGAAAAGCAAATATGTATCGTGGAAAATGGCTTCAAAATATTCTCCATTAAAATTGGATTCGTTTAAACCAATTTTCGAAACACTTTTTCTACTTCGATTGTTGTACCTCCATAACAAGCGTTTTGTACGCCTCTGCCACTTCTTTAGACACTGTCGACTGCTGTTTATTTTCGGGCTCATAAGCTTAGATCCACGATTCATCACTATGTCAGACATGTTTTGAAACACCGCAATTGTATATTGTGAGCATTTCTTTCGACCACTTACACGAGCCTCTATTTGAGCGATTGTCAAATTATGTGGGATTCAACACGAACAAATGGTTATGCAATATTGAATGTATGCTAATCTCACTATTGCCTAAAGGTAGGAATCCACGCTGAAATAAGTTTCGCATTCTGTATTTTGTTTAAGAAATAACTAAAATCATCTGCAGCATTCAAATAAAATTTATATTATCTTCACGTTCTACCAATAGATTTTTCATTATTTTCCCTTCTATTTATCAACTCGCATACCAACATTTATGTTTTCTTTTGAATTTCTGAGATAAAATTGCATAAGCACATATCACTGCTCTTTTTCTGTTTCCTTGATGCTATTGACCTTCACGAAATTCATCCTTGAGCGAACTACGCACTCGATGGAATTTGGCAAACCATCGATAAGCATTGCTATTTAATTCTGTTTTGTCGCTAAAAGTTCATCGATGAACTGTTGTCGAGTTAATCTACATCGAAAGTTGTAAAAAAAATTGCACGAAATTGTTCATGATTTAATTCCATTTTTGCCCGAGATTAATTTTTCAAGTTGCTGTTGTAAACAACATAAATAGCGCTCGCGGGTTAAAACATTCTGAATATGATTATCGTCAAAAATGTCAAACTTTACGATAGACTTCAGTTGTCAGCTGGCAGCACTAGGGTTACCAATTCCCGAAATATAAAAGACAACCCTCGAATTTCTTCTTTACTGAATAACTTTCCATAATATTAATTGCAAGACTAACTTTAATATTACGTGGTAGCGTCCATTTGTAAATTTTGAACACAGTGTACGGTATGTGAATACGTCAGGAGGATTAATCAAAACTAATATTTAGTACAATTTAGTTTTATTACAATCTGAGGGTGGTTTGATGGAAATCTAGCCTAAGTAAGAAAACGCACGATTTTTGTTTTTTATCATTTATTTTTCAACAGTTCCCTTTTAAGACAGGACTTTCCAACTTCTTCATCCTTTTGGAAAAGTAATTTTGCTCGAACTCTATAAAATAGTGGGAAGTTTCGCTCATCACTTCATCGTTTGTTGTATAACGGCATCCTCCGTGCCATTTTTAAGGTTTGGGAACAGGAAGAAGTCGCAGGAGGTTAGATCTGGTGAATACGGTGGGTGGTCGATCAATTCGTAGCCTAATTGCTTCAATTTTGCCTGCACGATGGCCGCTCTGTTAGTTATCATGATGGAAGAGAACTTTTTGCGATCCAAACTAAGGCGTTTTTTTCTTCGGCGTCGAAACGATCCAATAATGCTACGTAGTAATCGCCAGTTATGGTTTTACCCTTTGCCAAGTAATCAAAAAGAATAAAGGCTTTTGCATTCCAAAAAATAGTCCCCATCACCTTACTGGCCGATTGAGTTGTCTTTGCCTTCTTCAATGCGCCCTCACCTCTTTTTCTCCACTGCTTTCACTGTTCCTTCGTATCCGGCGTGTAGTAATGGACCCATGTTTGATCAACAGTGACGTTTCGACAAAAAATCTTTCGGATCACGTTTTATCTTCGCCAAGAGCTCCGAATCCGTCACACGTATGCGTTTTTGGTCGATAGTGAGTATACGTGGCACCCATCGTACGGATAGCTTTTTGATATCCAAATGTTTGTGTATGATGGCCTGTACACGCTCAGTTGATATGTTTGCAACCCCACATGTGAGGGCCAAGAGTGGCCCTGAGTGGTCATCATCAAAAAAACTCGTACGACCACGAACAAATTCAGCTTTCCAAAATTTAACTGTTGCTAGCGACGGTGCAGACTCGCCATAAATGACATCCAGTTCGGCTTTTATTTCTGTATTGCTTTCCCCTTTCTTGTGAAGGAACTTAATCACTGAACGATATAAGACTTTTTCCATTTTTCACAAAACACAATGTTGCTTGCTGTAAAACACAAAAGTTGCGACGGCTGTAAAAATCAAACTAATTGTTCTTTTTGCTTTAAATTTTGACACGTCAGGTGTTGGATGGCAGATGTCAAAACCAATGTGGCGTTCGTTATCAGATAACGCAATCTATCGATGGCAAGATTTATGTCAAATCACCCTTGTATTTATTCATGAGAATTTTCATTACAAAAGCATCCCAATTTTCATAAACTGGAAGTCAAGAGGTTTTGTATATAACCAAGGTTGATCTGTATAATACACTTAGTTTATCATGATAACTCACAACTAGTTTGGTAGTTTCATGTTCAATAGCTTAGCAGTCAATTAGCTTAAGGTTTCAGTCAATTAGTGTAGAACAGTAAAACTGTGGCAGTGCAGCAAATTTATGAGGTGCTTCTAGGTAACAACAAACAAAAAATTTGAGGCAACAAAATGCATAATAAAGCGAAATGTATAATGAAATATCTATGACGTTTGCTCTTGTGGATACGGAAATTCGGATGCAATAATTTAGGCCTATCTTTCTGTTCGATCTCTCCTCCCAGGGGGAAAGGAGAACATTTATTCTCGAATGACCTCAGGAAGTAAAATGTCCCTAAGGCAACTAATAACGAACGCTGCTGCGTCAATTCTACGGATTAAAGAAACAGCGATCCGCATAATATCCTTAACAACTTTTACTAATTATGTTTTAACTTAGAGCGTGGATTAGTGATATACTAAGTTACGCCTAAAAATTATCTGAAAGTGCCCCTAAAATGGCTTGTACATCTGATGATTATAAGTGTAGCAACATTTCTTAAATATTTAAAAAAATAATACTCTTGTTTAGACTGGTTGAATATTCTACAAAATGAAAGCCAATTATGCCTTGCTAACATTTTTCTCTTGTTCATCATATTATTCACTGGCGACCGTTGTGACTAATTTATTATGCATTACTGATTCTGTCATGCCCCACGGTCATCACTAGATTTCATAACAGCTATCTCAAGAAAATTGCAGGTGACACAGACTAAATACAGGTGACAATGGTTGTTCTATAACATTTTTGAATGTGGATTCTAGGTTAGAAGGAATCATTCCTGCAATTGCATGCTGTCGCAGTTATAATTGTACAGTTATTCACTATTCACAACAGTATAAACTGGAAATTCAAAGACAGATTGAATGAACGAAAACGAAATTTATTACACCAAAGAAATAGTAATTCTCTTAAATAGGAAGCACAGTACTCCTTAGTACAAAGTTTAAGCTAAACAATTAACCTTTTGCCCACTGAAGACAAATAATTAGTCTCTTATTCTGAGCTTATATTATTACAAAGTTGAAACTATTACTAACATAAGACGAAGCGCCTCGTTTCAAATAGAAGTCTAGATGGTGGAATATTGATATAAAAAATTGTTTTTCCAGCCATTACCATCAATACGTTGTAGTTTTGATTATGCTAACATGGAGCTAATGGTACTTTATCAAAAATTCACGCTTTTATAACTAAGATAGTAAGCTCATGATTGATACACGGCAATCATATTTAATGATTATTCGTCAACAGTGATGAGTTGAAATGTTACCAGATATAACTGATGACACCACAGTAATGGCGAATTGTTTCAACTTTACAATAATATAAGCTCTCAATAAAATACTAATAATATTTAGTGGACAAAACCTTAATTGTTTAGCTTAAACTTTGTACTAAGGAGCACGGTGCTTCCTATTTATTATATACAAGTACTAGATAGTGGAATATGGATATTAGGAATTCTTTTGTTGCAAATGTTGAGTTGTCTGTGTTGAGATTAGTTTCGTATTATCTGTAGCTTACCATATCTTCCAAGTTATGGGATATTATTGATAAATTACAAATCTATAAACTGAGAACAGGTACGAGTATGATAAAAAAAATCTTAGTAGAACTGATTCTTTTTCTCAAATAACAGCTAAGCTATATATCGTACTAGCCTACTGCGCTTCAGTTTAAAATTATATGTCATTTAAATTCTGTGACAGTAAAATGATATTGTATGAATGAAAAAAAATATATATTTTATAAGAATTGACAATGAAACTATATCTTTCTAATTTCTATAAGTATATGTACCAAAATTATAGAGCATACAGTAAATTTTATCGATTAAATAATTTTACTCT
>WYDF02062837.1:1537-11701 GCA_009867245.2 Adranes taylori
GGGGGAGGAGTAAAAAAGTGAAGAAAAAATAATGAGAGGTTTTAAGGGGGGAAGAGATAAGATAAAGAAGGGGGGGGGGGGGGGTGAAGGCTGCAGATGGGGATGGAAATAAAGTACGTGATACGTTGATTGAGATTAGTGCGTCGAAAATAGGGAAGATTCGTGCGTCGAAAGTAGTGTGAGGAATAGGGGTGAGAATAGGTCAGGAGGAGGGTTATAGCTGGAGTTTTAGGGGTGAGAGGAGATGAAAAAAGAGGGGTGAGGGGACAGGATTAGGACAAGTTTATGTCTTTTTTTAGGTATTTTGAATTTTCATGTGTTTCAACTTAGAAAGAAATAGATTAATTAGAATTAGATTGAAGATTAGATTAAGATAATGATTGAATTGTAATTGTTCTTGTTTAAGCCAATAAAGGTTTATTTTGTATTTATTTATTTATTTACATATCTGTTGAATTCCAATATAAAGATAGATTATACGACTTAGAATTCTGGCCAAGGGTTTCGCTTTAGAATATCAAATTTCAATAAACTTCATCAGGATGAACAATCGGATTATCCGTTACCAAATCAGCAAAGGAATATCCGAATACATAAAATAGAAAAATGCAACAAGATGACCATCAAATGGACAGGGTAGCAATGAGATACATAAAAGTAAAATGAGGCTAACCCAATCTCTAACGAAATGACCAATGTAAAGCTGATGTACACTAATATCGCGTCCTTGACGGCAAAGTTTAACAAATTCCTTTCCGTAATATCAGTCACTGTACCGCACGCAACCATAATATGGAAGACTTAGTTAAACTCCGACATACATGGCAAATCTTTCGAACTACATCCTTACTACATCACATCGGAATAACAAGAGAGGAGGTGGTGTATGCACAAGCTCAATGTTATAAATACTGATGATCTAAGGGAGAGCTCGAGTGAAGTACTGGGGTCAGCGCTAAATGCAGTTAAATTAAATTCAACTTAAAATGTGCTATAGGCCACCCAACAACCCACTAAACTTTAATCTATCGCAAACAAAGTGGCACAGAACACGATCACGCTAAGCAATAAGTTAACAGAATATTCCTTCGATGCATACTCAAATAGTCATTTGTGCTACCTAATAAAAGAGCCAACTAAAACAATACTCCATCGATACTGTTCCTGCTATTCACAAATGGCAACAAACTAATAACATAAGTAGAAATAAAATCGCCAATAGGGGAAAGGGCATAATTGAGGCGAACGAACGTGCAACATGTTTTAGAAAAAAACCTATATCAAAACTAAGAGAGTTTGCAACTACAACAACGCTAATTATGATCTACAAAGCTAAATCTGAAACTTTCTACCTAGTGTTGAGCTAGATAGCTACCCAAAACTGTCGAAAATTCTAAAAGGTGAACTAGAGCTATTTCTATCTGAAAACTTGCATTTGAGCACACGCTCAAACCTTGGTTAAGTTCAGCGAATATAAATAGTCCGAAAAGCAAAAGATACCCTTGGCGCCATTACAAAGCAGTGAAGTCAGCCGCAGCGTATGCGGCATATAAAAACCTATGCAATGAGGATACTTCACATATTAGGCGAGAGAAAGATAAGTACGAGAAATCTTAACGATATGAAGTTCAATTACGTTTCAAGTACCCTAAGCTCCAAAATGAGATCAATATCATTATATGTTGACAATCAATCTGAACTAACTACTGATAGCACATTAATTGCAGAAGAATTTCCAATGCAGTTCCATAGCGTCTACTCTCAGGAAGCATATGTTTTACCTGATGATAATGTCAAATCACATTGATTCTGTAGATATACAATCTGTAGAGGTACAGAAAATTTTATACAATCTTAAAGCAAATACCAGCGCGGGACCTGAGAACATACCAGCCTGTTTCGGCAAAATTGTGTGCAAGTGCGGATTGCCCTGCTCTATCTGAAGTAATGGCCGACTTTTTAGGCCACAATTAGCCCTGTCTATAAGAAGGGTGATAAAGCAAAATCAGTCAACTACAGGTCAATCAGCCTAACCTCTATACTACGCAAATGCATGGAGACAATAGTAGTTGAAAATATCTCCACTTTCCTACTTGAAAATTGCACTCTGAGAATCGCAGTATGGATTCCTCACCGGCCGATCAATCACTACAAGTCTGCTCGTACACTAGTAAATGTGACAAGGATGAATCTCTGGATATCTTATATCTAGATTTCGAAAAGGCGTTCGACAAAGTGCCAACAAAGAGCGATTAGTGTACAAGATAGATGCAGTGAGAATCAGAGGTAATCTCTTCAAATGTATCCGGAGCTCTTTATCAGGTCGTATTTACCGAGTTCGGGTAGATGGCAGTGACCCTTCAGAGTACAGCACTCTTAGCGGCGTCCCGGAGACTTCTGTTCTTGGACCCCTGCTATTTCTGTGCTACATCAGCGACATGTCCAGAAAGTCAGCAAATCGAATTAGTCATTTTGCAGATGATAAAAAGATTATTGGGTACTCGGATAATCCAAGTGATAGCACGCAGGTAATCCTTCATGAAATATACGACTGGACGCAACAATGGCTCCTGCCATTAAATGCTGGTAAATGTACGGTTTTGCATATTGGTGCGGCAGACTCAGGAAAATGTTACTCAGTTTCTGATGATCATTGTATCACAATAATCACAAACTTGAAATGGGACGAGCATATAAATGGGGTAGTAAAAAGGCAAAATCTCTATTGTATATAACGAAGAAGGCATTTCTAAACTAATCAGCAAGGGCTTTCTTAATTATTTACAAATCGTATATTCGCCCTATATTGGAATATGGTCATCTCATCTGGAATCCATATTTCATCTGGAATCCATATTTCATCTGGAATCCATATTTCATCTGGAATCCATATTTCATCTGGAATCCATATTTCATCTGGAATCCATATTTCATAAAAGACATCGAGTCACTGAAACGTGCTCAGAGAAGTGCTACTAAACTGTCGGCTGACACAAGGAACCTATCTTATGAAGTGAGATTAGAGTTCCTGAAGCATCCCTTGTGGCGCGAAGAACTCGCGGAGACCTAATCGAAACCTATACAAAATTAAAAGGGCACTACAGCTGTAACGAGGAGGGCATATTCAATAAAAACACAAATACCCATTTGCGTGGCCATAGCCACATACTAAATACCGAAGTCTGTCAACGCAATCCAAGGAAACACTTTATCACCAACAGAATAGTAGCACAATGGAACTCATTGCACATGGATGCTGTTAATGCCACAATGTAAACAAGTTTAACAACGGACTTTACTGTATCTATTGAAGCAGTCAGATGCAGTAGCAGCTCTCATCAACTCGGTTGCATACGCTGCTTTAAGAATAATACTATTAATATTAAAATAGTATAATGTCAACGAACTACATGTTGATTTCACAAAAAGATTTAAATTTTTTGGAGAAATATTCACTTATGCGGAGAATCCTCCCCTTACCTACACTCATGATTGCGGGGTAAGGTAAACCAGGGTATTACTGTAGTAATACGCACTTATCTTTCTTATTTCATACTTCGTAAAGTAACTGAAAAGATTTAAAAATTTTGCTATAACAGTATACTCACAATTTTAGAAATATTATTAGAAGATGAATCTAATTTATAGATAGCTCAAAATAAGTGTCAGATTGTTTGTTCGAGAGAAAGAAATACTAAAGCATATCTTTTGATTTCCTAAGTTGTCACTTGTTGCATCGGTTATCGTAAAAACGAGAGTTTTATCTGCAATATCGGATGCGGAAGTAGTCACCTTGCGACAAGATCAAGACAGTTTTGATGTCCTTCGTGTGCTATAAGTTAGCTGGAAATGTGTCTCGGATGTAAGATGTTTTTTTGCGAAGAAATATCATAGAGTTATCCAATGGCGATCTTAGTGGAATTCAGAATGAGTTTATTGTGTACGTGTAAGATATTTTTATTTGATGAAACTATTGTTTATATCATCAAAGAAACTTGGATCTTTTTTACTACACATAAAATTTTAACGATTATATATTCCAGTAAATGTGTAAAACGCTTGACTTGACTACATATTTTATTAAGTCATTAGTTGTCTACCTCTTTTAAATTACAAAACACTTAGTGGAACACTTGATTACATAAATAAATGAAATCGTATTTTAAGACAATAATTGTGCCATGTATTGTATATTTTGCCAAATACACAAGAATATATGGTTGAATTACATTTAATTTGGATGCAAGCATGTTACTTTACTCTATAATTTATATTCTAATTGATTCAAATTCCATTAAGATTATATTATAATTGAGAAGAACGTAGTACAGTATGCGAATTACATTTGGCTAAGGCATATACTATCAATATATGTATATATGTAAACTGACATTTAACTAGAAAATATTTTTAATTGGTACGTAACGTCAATAATCACAACAATTATCTTTAAAAAGCTGCTTATTCCAGATATATAGGGCCGTTTCACACATTATTATAAGGGATTATCAGCAATCTCCTTATTAGGAGCATCACTGCTTTGACAAACGAGACTAACTCACTAAGCCACACGCCGGTTCCTAATTGAAATAACAATTTGAATAATGAATTATTTGTTTTTGAATGCAACCAATTTTACATGTAGCAGTTGATGATCTTAATGTTGCATACCGATCGTTGTTGATATAAGTATTACGCAGTTTATATGAGGAGTAGGTATGATTAAAAAAGAAATTAAATAATTAGAAATAAATTAATTAAAAATACATGTTCTAGTTTTATATAGAATCTAATCAAATAATGAGCACACGCGTTATTATTATTAGTCAGAATGGACAGCTACATTAATGACGCGTGCAGAACCGGTACATGCGATTTAGCACATACACAAAACATATAATAAGAAAATGATTTTATTATTAGCGAGAAATTATTATCTAGGCGACATCCGCGCTAGTTTCAATTAGTGTAGTCGCGTAACTTTCACTTACACTTATGCGACATCAATAAGTCAATGTATTAAATTCATTTTTGGAACTAATAAAGTAAACCGTGTGTTCATTATATTCATATTTAAGGTGTATTTAAAAGTAAATTGTAATTAAGTGATTAAATTAATAAAATATTTTAAAATAAAAGTAAATTCTTTAAACTTTTTTAATTTTATTATAAGTTTTTAAACACACCCACCTCGTCAGCGTCAATATAATTGGCGATTCAAATCGGTCTAATTAGAAAGTTACCTCGCAAATTACATACTTTCATAGAATAGTGAATTATGGCATCGCAGTGTAAAAGAATTAAGTTAACTTAAAAATTAAATTGTTTTAATTAACTTTATAACAAATAGAAGCCAATTAGGTCAAACATATTAAATCTTTATTTTAGATATTAATTATATTTTATTTAATTAAATTATTTCCTATAATTTAGCCCCTGATAAATTCTAACAATGGTTTGAAGTCCCCCGTCCATCTGAGTAAATACCTCCACGTATCTACCGCTAAAAAACGGGAGATGAGAATGTAACTTGAAATATGTATGTCTCCTGACAGTCATTTTTAGCGGAAGCCTTTCTGCATGCTCGCGGAACATCAGTTGAGAAACACTGTATTAAATTGCATCACGGTCCATTTTCATACCTCCATATTGAACATATATGTCTAGAGAAATAACAGTAACAACTTATTTTGAATATTATAATCTATGTTACAGTAATTTCAGAACAATTGTGTATTCAAAAAGAATTGTTCCTATCACAATGTGGGCCTGATATTTTCACAAATAATATTTTAATCCTAAAGTCATGCAAATCGAATAATCCGAACGCAGAAGAACCCAAGCGGTGTATATGCGATACTGGTATTAACAATAAAAAAACATTTCAAAATTCACAATATATAACTACTTATAAAATTAAAAAGCAAATTTGGCTGCTCATTCACATGTAACTGGAGAAAATTTTTATTTTATTTCTATAATATCACGTCATTATATAAAAAAATAAATTTAATAAAATGTTAAATTTAAAAACAAGACACATCAATAAAGTTATTAGAATTTTAAGCAAAAATCAGAATGATCAATTTAAGTAAAATTTATTACAATTTTTAAGATATAATCCTTTTACACCAACATAACAATTCTCGTTAGGTCCTGAAATTTATAATCCTTAGCAGCATATATTTTAATAACTGATAAATACTAGATTAATTACATTTCGTATGGAAGTACCGATTAAAAGAATTAAATTGTTTTATCTAACATAGTCACGATTTAAACGATATATATATATATATATTTCTTGATGTATGGATTTTTTGCGAGAAACTTTTTAAATGCTCGCAGAACAACAGTTAGAAAACTCACTCGTATTAAATTGTTTCATGGCTTATTTTCTTGCCTTCTTATTACACTAATTTATCTAGAAAAAGAATAATAATAATTTAGTTTGAATATTATAATCTATATTACAGTAATTGCAGGATAATTGTGTATTCAAAAGAAAGAGTTTCTATCAAAATGTAGGCCTGCTATTTTCACAAAAAAAAATGTCAAAGTTATAATCCGAACATCGTGATTTAATATGCGATACCGTCAATAACAGAATGGCAGGCTTTCCTGCTTTACTCATTGTTTTGGCAGCTGACAGGTTAGTCAAACCTTTTACTTGGACAGTAAATATGAATGAGGAAGGTTCTCGTGTTTATATGCCCTCGAATTTTCCCTGAAGGCATTGCTTTTCTATCCCACATCTTCTTACTGCATAACCGAAACGTTTCATAATTTATAAAATAAAACTACTAATAAAACGAAAAAAACTTTGTTGCTCATTCACATGAAACTGTACATAAATTTGATTTTAATAATACTACTATATTAGTTAAAGAAATAAATTTAATTAAAAAATTAACACTTTAAAAAAATAATCAGAGAACAGCAATTTAAGTCAAATTTATTACAATCTGTTAACACTTAAACTAATAAGGACACTTTTGTCCCAGTTCAAGGAGAAAATATACCGATTGTATTTGAGGCTATTTAGATATGTTTTCGGACTGTCCCAGCAGGGCCCAAGCCACTAGACACATTCTAGTTTTGTCCCAAAGTTAATATATTTTATCAATAAATCTTTGACAACTTGATTTTTGACATATTTCGTTCAAGGCGTATTTTTTGTGTTTTTCTTTCATACATTACTTATTTTAGTTATTTAATTATGTTTGTTACAAAATAATTCAAATTTGGTAAGGAAAATTTTTGATTTTTGTTTTGATGCTACAATTATGTCCCAACCGTTTTGAAAGTTATTAATTTTTTATGACAGGTGTTCCAATCATATTGAAAGTTTGTTTGAATTACATGCAAATTATGAGTTTTGATTACCATTGGGATAACCAACTGGAAAGTAAGTGTAAATGGTTTTGTTTTATTACAGGCCTGAAAAAATAAGTGAAGGGTAAAAAAAGACGTTACTCAGCTGCTGAACTGATTAGATTGTTTGAAGAAGAAGAAGAAATAGCTGACGATTTTTCAGATGATAATCAATACACCGACCCTGACTATGTAGTGGAATCTGATACTGACTTTGGTGAGTATATTCAACCTGAAGAAGCAGGTAATATGCTTAGTTCGGTAAGTGTAGTAACGCTGTAGCCAGTTATACCTATTATGATGTGGTTACATGGTTACATTCTTTCGTACCCAAGCACAAACTGACATCACTAGGGCAACCACTTATTCTTGATAGTTTGAATTTTTGTTCGAAAGAGTTAGTCTGTATGTTGAAACTCGTTCCCAGAAGTCTTTTTTAATGCCAGTTTACCAATAAAAAATAGAAATCTTACGTAACTTTCTAGACAACAAAATAAGATGCACGGAAGATTACTATTGAAAATACGGACCAATATAAGATAATGATTTTAGATAATGATTTTAGTAGATTTAGTAGAACCATCTATCTAGTTTATTTTATTATTGGTCACAACACATTTCATTGGGAATGAAGCAATAGACAGTGTACTTTACTGACGCAGAAAACCCTGAAAATGCGTCAAAACGTACTATTGGTTATAGTTATGACTTGAATATATATGCTCAGAAAGACAGTGATTCTTCTGATAAATATAGTATATTAGGCGAAAGAATTGTTATGAAGTTGGTTTGCACCATCCGAACACCAGACGTAACCCTTACAGTTGATCGTTTTTTAGCGAGTGTTCGTTTGATGAGCACTGTTGGTTTACCAGCCGTGGGTACCTACATATCCTCTAGAAAAATTATGCCCCACTTTGGCGATAAGAAATTGGAAAAGTTAGAATATGAATTTCTATGCAACGATCAAGGAATTCTAGGCGATATATGGCAAGATAGCAAACAAGTTCTGGCTATCAGCAGCTGCCACACTCATGCTGTAGATGAGGTAGAAAGAAAACAAAAGAACGGAACTAAAAATGCTCTAGAATTTCCATCCTTGATTGCATTTTATAATAAGTATATGAGCGGGGGGATTTGTCGGACCAAAAAGTCGCTGCAAACGACTTCGATCGTAGATCTTCAAGTTGGTGAAAAAAGTTATTTTAGAAATTTTTTATGTTGGCAGTAGTCAATGGGTGGATCTTACATCAGCAGTGTACTGGCAGAGTAAGTTGAAACAATTGTCCAACTAGAAGGAGATGCACTAGATGCTCTTCAAATTACAAGGAAAGAGAACAGGGTTATTTTGCGCTATATGTAAAGTAGCACTCTGCCAACCTTGATTTGCTCCCTACCTTGAGAAGAAATAATTTTTCATTTATGTTTACCTTGCATATATTACTCTAATTTTATTATTTTTTATTTTCCAATATAAACTTCCCTTTGTTATAAATACTATAAACTTCCAGCTATTAATAACACCTTGTGCCTTGAAATAACAATGTCCATGAAAAGTAATAAGAACTTAAATGATGAAGTAAACTTTGCAGTTTCAGAATTTTTCAAATACTTTCTATTAAAACATAAGAATCTATAGTCACTAAACATTAGGGTATTCAACAACCTTTTTTGTACTGATTTTAAATATAGAAGGATTTTTTTTAAATCACACCTGCAAATTTTAAATTTTTTAATTTTGATTAAATTTTGATTATACAGGGTGAGTCACCACATACGCCACGGAATTTTATGGCGAAATCGCATTTAGTATATATTTCAGTATAATGGCATTATTTGTGACGATAGTAGCTACAATTTAAAAATATTTGCAAATGTACAAGTTGCTCCAGAAAGGCGTGGCATATCAAAGTTATGTTTTTTCTTATAGAACTTACTCTATATGATCACATTTTTTAATTATTCGTAACAAATAAGCTAATGTTTATATGCCTAAATACAGGTGTTCTGAATTATTTCGATTTTCCTAAAAATGTAATGTCCTGGAAATAATTAAATATCTCACGAACTACTTAACACATTTAAAAATATGTTCGGATAAATACACGGCCGTTTCACTTGTAATTGACTCTATATATATAATAATTGAACTTTGACTCCCTCTTCGATATCAAAATATCTTTTTAGAATTGGGTACAATTTATTTCGTTATAATTTGATGCATCGGAAAGCAAAGTAATATATAAGGTTTTTGATCATTTTCTAAATTATTATCGCAAAAGTTTTTGAACACATTGATAATAATTGCTTCACATTTTGTTCGAGCACAACTAAACGATTGACATAAAACTTTTTGATCAGTTTTGAGGTGCAGTCGGTGCTTCGGAAGCTGTGATTATGCTTAATTGTCTGGAATGCAAACGTTCCTTCTTGAAATGACACACATTTTTCAGATTGGCTATAACTCGAGCTTCTTAGAAAGTTTGTCAATTTCTTAGATTATGACAATGCATCTAAGGCAGATTTATGCTTATAGTTTTACTATGGTCCTGAATAGCTGATCGGCCAGGACTCCCAATATCAAATTGACCGGAACAAATAGTGCATTTCACCAACTCCTTTTTTATTTGTAAGATCAATGGAAATTCAGTCTTCAGTTTCTCATTAAATGCATTTATTCGCCTTTTTTTAATTAGTTCGCTCATTTTATCTGCAACAATAAAATATTATTTAAATAAAATAATATTATTAATTAAATTTTAATTATTAACCCTTTCGTTACGGACAATT
>WYDF02062848.1:0-11700 GCA_009867245.2 Adranes taylori
GAAGAATGAACAAGAAGGAATGTGTAGAATATGTGGTATGGAACAGGAAAGTTGGAGCCACTGGGTAAGGGATTGTGGTGGTATAAGATGGTATAAGATGGTATAAGATGGTTGGATAGTGAAAGGCAATTGGGTGATAACTGGAGGATAAGCTTAGGGACGGAGGGAAAAGGTTTAGAACTAATGAAGAGAATTGTGGATGAAGTAAAAAAAAGAAATTAAAGGGAGGAAAGTGTTAGTGAATGAGAAGTGTTGAAGAGATAAATAAAGGTCTTGCCTTCTGCCAATGAAATTTAATGTTAAGATAAGTATAATTTTTGTATTGTTTATTGTCTATTGTTTTTTCTATTCTATTGTTTTGTAAGAATCATTGTTTTAGTTTTTGTATGCCAATAAAGGTTTTATCTATCTATCTATCTATCCTCTTTTGCGGAAGAAAAGAATTCTCCCAAAGCAATGTCGCAGATGAATTTAATGTGAGGCATCCTGAACGAGAGCCAGGTCGCACTCAACAGTTGGAAGACTGCTAACACAGCTACAGATAGTATGGTCGATGGTAAAAGTCCGGGCAGTTTAGAAGAGGTAGTGCAAAAGAGTTTTGGTAAAGGTATCAACAGGTCCGAACAAATCAGTCCGCCGAAAAAGTTTAGAAGTGGAGGTTTCTGGAACCACAGTATAGTATATCTTACAAAAACATAAGTTTTATCCGTAGAAGTTGCAACTGTTACACAACATGTTTGAAGACGATCCGGATCATCGCTTGGAAATTTGCAATTAATTTTTAACCCAGTTGAAGAAGGATGCAGAGTTTTGTCGAGGATGGAGCCCATTTTTATCTAACTGGTGATGTGAATCGCGATAACTTTCGGTAATGGTCAACTGTAACTCTCAGTGACTTATCGGTAGTAAGGAAGATAAAACGGATCGCGACATAGTTTATTACGGCCTGTAGATAGACCGGATTATAGACTTCTTTGACGGAACAGTTAATAATGAAATTTACTTAACAATGTCAGGAGTGCATTCCCACGGTACAGCCTTACACTATGATACACAAGTTCATAATTGGTTAGATGAAAACTTTCACCAGTGGATCGATTGGAAAGGATGAATGAAATAGGCTACACGATTTCCATATTTAAATCCAATGGATACTGCTGTGTAGGATCATGTAAAATCCAAAGTTTACACAGTAAGGGACAAAAGCCATCGGCGGGGGCACATCACAACTGCGTGCCGTTTAATAACACTTGAGTTGATAACCAACATACAGCGGAACACGCGGGATCGTTTTCAATTATGCTTAATCTTAAGACGGAAAGTTCCCATATTTGTAAATCTCTATGGTGCGGTACATTTAGGATATCTAGTAAATAGGAATGTGAATAAAGTATTCATATTATTTCAAGTATATAAATATAAATTTTTTTCAATACGTTTTAAACAAAACCCATTGTATAGTCACCTTTTAAATCTAATATCCGTTGAAAATTTTTAGCAGAATGCAATAACAAAATATTTTATACTTATCATACGTACTATAACTCAATTACATTAAATATGTTATGTTATTTCATTATTTGAGAAGAGTATATATGTATACATAGTATATGAAAACGTACAAGAGGAAAATCATACAAACATAAAGACATGAGCATATTATTAAAATGCCACGTAAAGAAGAATTTCATTTATATATAAAAGGAGCGTGCGATAGATGTACCTCAACGTAAATTCGAAGTCAGCAAAGCGTTAAAAATGTGGAAAATATTAAGGAATTCATTCATCTCTTTCAATCATAATAAACTCGCATTTTTACCAATTCTACCCGAATGTTGAATGTTCATTTCCCTACAAATATAAAACATGTATCTGCATTTACAACTTGATACCTTCTTAGATGTTTATTTATAAAGATTGATCATATTTAGCAAAAAAATGTACTCATTTTATTTAAGATTCTCTTGTTTGTTTCTAGGAGTAATGGGATGCGGACTATTAAAGTAAAACACTTGACATCTATAATGAATTGAAGAAGATAACCATAAACAAGTATTAAATTAACCAAGTACAAACCAACAATATAAAAAATACAACAACCTAAAAGATAAAAAGACAAAGAAATAAACAACGAAAACTGGTTAAAAATCCATCAGGTGTCCAATTACCTACTGAAATTGCAGAAACCTTGACACTAAGAGCTAAATTTACGCGCCGGATAACGCCCCTAACAAAAAATCCATAAACACAATAGAGATCATAAAGGATATAGAAAATATAGTGAAACCCCAAACACCAGAAGTACAAGATCAGATACGTGGACAATGCATAAATATTGTCAACAATTTTCTTAAGAAATGTAAACCAAAACCAGAAGGAAATAGTTGAATACTACGAAAAGTTTCCTACAACGAAAATTTAGTAGTCGCTAGAGCAGACAAAAGAAATTCCACCATAATTTTAAACAAAGCAGATTATGAAAATGAAATCAGTGACCTCCTCGCAGATACAACCACATACATAAGTTTGGACAACGACCCAACGGAACGAATAGAAAATAAAGCAAACTAATTGATTGAAGATCTCATAGCAACAAAGCAAATGGATGAAATAGCAGGTAAAACATTTAATAAAACGAACAGTAGCCCACCTAAATTATATGGTTTACCAAAATTGCATAAACAAAACGTACCGTTACGATCAATCGTGTCATGCATAAAATCACCATTCTACAACTTCGCAAGACACATCCAAAATATTTTAGGTCATATAGGAAGCACACCCACCAACAAGATAAAAAATTCATATTATTTTGTCGATATTAAAAAAACTTAAAGATACCAGAAGGTTAGAAATTTCGAAGTGAATAAAGAGTTTTGTCAGATCAGCCGAAAAAAGGAAAACAGATAGTCCTGAATGTGGGATCCGAAGAGTTAAAAGCGATTAACGGGCCAGAACTGTGAGCAGCGATGAACCAACTGAAAAACTGCAAAGCGCCAATGGAGCATCGGATCTCCTACTTTTGAAATGCATTCTGATACTTCTAAAAGGCGAAATTCCGGACGCATGGCAAAACGACGAGGTTATTCTGCTCTTCAAGAAAGACAACCATGCGAACATGGAGAACAACATACCCATCAGTCCTCTATTCATATTCTACAAGCTATTAACCAAAATTATAACCAACCGGCTTACCCAGAAATTCGACTTTTACCCGCCTGTCAAACAAGCCGCATTTAGGAAAGGATTCAGCACTGCTGTTCACATACAAACACTGCGCACAATGAACGATAGGTGGAATGAGTATAATATTGCTCAACACATGACACTTGTGGACTATCAAAAAGCCTTTGACTCGATCGAAACTTGGGCGGTGCTTGAAGCGATGGATAAGGCCCGCATCGGGTCCAGGTATGGAGGACTGGATGACAGGAAAAGTCAATAACAAAAGAGGTCAATGAGAATCGCCTTAACCACCTCCGCTTTGCTGATGATGTCGTTCTCAGCAGCGATGACGCGGGTGAACTCGAAGTAATGCTGCAAGAATTAAATGAAACCTCCCAAGCAGTAGGTCTGTAAATGAACATATGAAAACTATAAGCCCGAACGACATAGAGGTTGTTATCGACAATCACACCCTCGGAAGAGTGGATGACTACATATATCTAGGGCACAAAACCAAAATGGTGAAGAACAAGTAATCAGCAGAGATTACGAGACGTATCGGCTTGATTTGGGCAGACTCAGTTACATCCTCCGAGAACCAAGGATCCCCAAACACCACAAGAGAAAGGTATATAATACGTGTGTCTTGTCCGTTGCAACGTACGGGCTCAAAACTACGACTCTCGCGAAGAGCAGCGGGTTTTCCAACGAGCGATAGAGCGAGCAGTTTGGGGATTAGTTTGAGAGACAGAATTCAGAACGAGGAAATTAGAAGGAGAACGACAGTCGTAGATGTTGTGTAACGAGTGGCAAGATAGAAATGACAGTGGGCGGGTCACGTGGCGAGAGATAATCTTAAATGGACCAAGACCTTAATACAATGAAGACGATGGGAGTAAAAAAGGAGCAGAGGTCGACCGCAGATAAGATGACAAGAGGACATCGAGCACTGCAAGGGGAATAACTGGATATTGAATGCACAGGAGCAGAGGTAAGAGAGTTTTACAGACAAACATGTGGAACTGTAAAGAGCAACCCAGCATCGGTAGGTCTCGCCAATCTATCCATGAATAAGCTGATTAACAAGGCAACTAAAGAATCTAAATTTAATATACCATTAATAAAACTGTACGTTGATGATATGCTCCTTATAGTATCGAAGCTCTGGATCACACGTATCACAAACTAGTGAAATTTCTAATATTGAATTGCTTTGTACTAATGGACTTCTCATGTATTTCTTTCATCTTTTGCAGATAATTGAACTTTAAAATGGGAACCAATAGAGGAATTTGGCTGCTAGAAAAGATGCCTAGTGGTGAGTTTTTAGGAGCTCGAGTCCCTGCAAAGCAACAAGTACTTTTAGTTTTTATTTACCATTAGAAGGAAATGAATCTACCAGTACTACCAGTTCTAAACTACAGGAAGTGTGGAGGAAAGCAAATATCCCTATTAAGACGGATAAAGCAAATATGAAACTGTAGATTTGGAGAGGTTATCTCGTTTATTCGAAAGGTATTATTATTTATTAAGCAGATTTAAGAGAAAAATACGTTTAAAGGAAGAACATCTTATTTCTTCCGATGCCTGTTAAATCTTGCCTGAAGAACAATGAGGAAGTTGTCGATAAAAATAGTATTTTAGATGCAATACAGATGTTATATGAGACATCTGTCAGTTACCTTAAAGAATGGGCCTGCCACTTTCAAAACTTGGAAAACCTGGCTTGATTTAATTTGAAAGAAACGCTATTGTGCGAGTCCGTAATAAACGGAGTTGAAGTACTGCCAAGCAAGCTGAAATCTGTTATTATTGACTTCGGTGGATTAAAGATGGGTAGAAGTCTTTCGCCATTTTGACAGTAAGCACATTCCTCATGAAAATTTACGTTACCTCTGAGAAGTACTTCTGTGTTTGCCAGGAAGTAATACTCCAGTTGAACGCGTGTTCACCAACATGAACAATATTTGGGCTGAGAATAAATCTCAATTAAATATCGTAACATTAAGAGCAATGCTCATACTCAAATGCAATGTTGGACTAAATTGTGATAAATTTCTTGAGAAAATAAAAGGAGAATCAGCTCTTCTTACAGGAATACATTCTTCAAAAAAGTACGTTGGTATGTGAACATGTACATATTAAAAAAAACTCTGTTTTTTATATTTTAAATTCAATAATTCAAATATGTAATTCTTCATATATGCTTCATTAAATTTACTGACTATGTACAGTATTTTCAATTGTTTTCAAATAATTATTATCTCCCTACTAAACTATCATGGTCTGATTTCTATTAATTTTTTACATTAACAATCTGGTTTGTACTGTCTTCCCAAGCTTATTTTCATCTTATGTTTTAAGTGCTAGAATAGTGTAAAATGTTATTTTCAGGTGTGTAATTAAAAAAAAAATCGCCCGCTCCCCCGCCCCTTCTACACCCCTCAAACCACCGTCCGTGTGTCACCTGAAATATGGTCACCTTAATATATCAACATGACTGCGATTGCAGAGAACGAAATAAAAACAAAACGGAAAAGACAGCCCTAGCAAGTCACGCTTTCACTTATAATCACAAATTTGACTTCAGCAATACCATAGTACTAGACACTGCACTGCAATATTACAAGGATGATTAATAGGAGTATATATTCAAAACAAGAATCAGGCAATAAACTCTAGAACAGACATAAATAATTTAAGCATTTACAACAATATTATATGAAGACATTCTGGACAAAATAGGGACAACAACCGGCCACAAGCTGATAGACCATAGTAGAAAAATAACCCTAGAAAACAAACAGTTAAAAAACTTCACAATAATGTAATAAATATGTTCAAATAAACGAATGTTACATCCTGAAGAAGTTCGCTGATTAGACGAACGAAAAGGCTCAGATCTGAAGAAAACAAGTGTGTCGGGACTTGGAGGCGCAAAAGTTGGCAAACCTGTTACAATTTTCAGGAAAACATAAAAGAACTTTTTTATTAGTCACCTTTTACGCAAGATGGATATAAAAGGATAGTTTGTAAACGATAAGAGAAAACAGATATTAGAAGATACAAAAACTTTAGCTAGAAATGAAAGGGGATCACACGAATGCGGCTATAAAGAATTCAATATAACTATTGTAAAATGGAATAATTCAGTGATTACGTTAGCTTCAAATATAGACACTGTTAAGCCAATGAAGGAGGTTACAATCGAAAACTACATAAGGAGATACATATAAAATAAATCAACCAAGTATGGTAGGCAATTATCATAAATTAGGAACGAAAATGTTTCAACAGTATTACTTCAAGACGTAAATAACTTTGTATGTTAATAATTAGATGAGTTCGTCCATTTCAAAACACCTATTGATGACATGAGCAAACAAATAGCTTAAAAAAGCCAGACAAGGGCAGATACGTATTTCCAGCATTAGGGGAGCTTTGATCAGTACCCGCTTATAGTATTTCATCTGTAGTCTAACGACTTAGCTAAGTACACCATGTCTGGATGTTTAAACTATTTTCAAATATGTATTACACGTTACATTTAGTCTATTTACAGATATCTTCTAACATGTAGGCGAAATAGAACAAAATCAATAGAGGGGAATCAGTAGGTGTTTATTCCCTTTAACAATTGTAATTATATATATATACTAGCAGACCCGCCAAACGTTATTTTGACCCCCCACCTGGTCTCAATATTCACCTACAGCTCCGCAGTCCTGCTTGCCGCGGCCAGCGACATGACCAAATTGCCGCGACCAACGAAATGAGCTAATTACCGCGGCCTTTCCGCGGAGAGCTACATGGTCTAATTGCCGCAACTTTTCCGCGGCGAGCGACATGGTCTGAATGCCGCGGCTTCGTGGCGGCCAGCGACATGACCTGACTGCCGCGACTTGACCGTTACCAATGACATGGCATAATTGCCGCGGGTTTTTCGCGACCAGCTTTGACATTGCCGCGGCCTGGGGCCAGGTGCTGCGGTGCCATCTAATGGCGAGTTACAACATAGTGGATAGCATAAATATATTCTTTGTACTCACATATCTATGTATATACCTCTTCATGGCGATCGGTTGAATGGTGTAGAAGTTGATGTACTGCAGTGCCATCTAGGGGCGAGATACAACATATAAGATCTTAATATATCAACCACCACTTAATTCATCTACAATTAATTCGTAAATAGAATAAATGTAACGTTTAATACATATTTGAAAATAGCTTCAACATCGAGGCGTGGTGTAAACATCTAAGATTCTAAGCCATTAGACAGCAGATGAAATACTAAAAGAGGGTACTGGTAAAAACTCCCCTCTTGATGGAAATACGTATCTTGTCTGGCTTTTTTAAGTTATGTGTTTGCTCATGTCATCAATAGGTATTGTGAAATGGACTAACTCATCTAATTATTAACATATAAAGTTATTTACATCTTAAAGTAATAAAAACGTTTTCATTAATAACCACCTTTAACGGGTATAAGCTAATTATTCTATATGATGAATTAAGTGGGGGTAGATATATTAAGATTTTATATCGTTCCGTATTACGATTGTTGAAAGGAATAAACTCCTACTGATTCATCTCATTTGGGTTCGTTCTATTTCCCCTACCTGTTAGAAGAAATATGTAAATAGACTAAATGTAACGTTTAATACATATTTAAAAATAGCTTGAACATCCAGACGAGGTGTACTCATCTAAGTCGTTAGATTACGGATGAAATACTAAAAGATGGTCCTAATGACAGCTCCCCTAATGCTGGAAATACGTATATGCGCGTCTATGGTTTTTTAAGCTATTTGTTTGCTCAGTGACGACTAGTGCATAAGTGCAGAGGTGCACCTGAACACCCATATAAAATAGAAAAGAAATTAAAAAAATTATTATTAATTTAAAATGTTTTAAATTTTCAGATTGCCTTTTGTTATTAGAACTCCAGCTATGTAGCAGACTGGCGAGAGAATCAGAAGACGCCACACGGATAGCCTATTATTATGTCGACTAGCATAGCAAGCACGAAAAATGTGTGCACTTCTGTTTACATGCAAAATCTGAAATTTTACAATGGGCTCGCCTGATTGGTATACAATAGCAAGCGATTTTATATGAAGAAAGTGCACAATTTATTGGTGAGCGCGCTGTGCATGTGGACTATACGCTCATAGGGATTTCGTTTTAATATTCTTCTGACCCACTTCCCCTTATATATGTAATTAATATGCTCATAATAAAAAAATCATAATGATAAATAATCATAAATCGGAGTATCAGACTATTTTTTTAATTAATATTTTAAATACTTTTAAATAAAGTATTTTTAAATTAAATTATAATGAATTCAGTTCAAAATATTGTGAATAAAAATTTATCTTATGAAGACAAACTGGAAATAAAAAAACTTGGGCCACATCAACTAGATTACTAGATTTGAAAATTCAAAGTCAAACAAAAACTGAAAAGCGTAATTATTTACGAAACACAAATTCGTCTATCGCGTAACAGAACAATATTTGCAATCCAATATTAGATAAACGTCTTTATATACAGTACTATTTAATTTTTAAACGATGAACAACTACAACAGTGAACAACTACTCAAAATTTTCACGAGCCGACACTGTGTTTGCTCATGTCTCAATAGGTGTTGGTGAAATGGTTAACTCATGTAATTATTACAGAATTAGAATTCGAGGAAAAAAGTAGTGGTAGTGGCCGTTATTTACTAACTTTATTGGCAATGCATTGGCGAATACATGGAAAATTCATAGTGTGCAACAAAAACTCACCAAATCGTACCATGAGCGCTAACGTTAGTAGTATCAATTATTGTAATAGTTCCGTTAACTACCAATGTTGCGTTATGCAGCATAGAAAAATGTAAATTTAATAAAATTTTTAAAAACATTTATATATTGTCAAAGGCAAAATTGTCAGTTAAGTTAGGATTACTTATACGTGATGAAAATATTCATATACTTAGAACATAGGATTCCTCATTAGTGCAAGTGTTTGAATTTGTAAAATATAAGATGTTTTTCATTTTTTATCTGATTTAACTTCTATGAAGTTAAATCAGATCTAAAGATTAAAACTTGATACGCTTATCATGGTTATTAAACTTATCAGAAAAAATGATCTTACATTGTAAATAAGAGTTAATACGATATGATTTGTTATTTAATAATTTATATTCTAATGCTTTATAAGAATATATGAATTTGCAGGTAAATTAGAAATAGATGTTCTGTTCATATAAAAATTGGAAACTAATGTTGTGAATATGACACTTGCATGTAAGTACTTAGAATTATGAGGAATGTTTCAGATTATAAAAAATAGCAATTGGACGGTATCATGTCAATATAATTTCGCTAGAAATTCTTTCATCCAATGTTATGTGTAATACGCGATTTGACCGATAACGACGAGGTCATTTCAGGGCAAATTGACGTCATAATGCGGTAGTAAGGTGTTATCGTACCGTAATCGTACCGCAAAGAAAAAAATATTTCTATTGCACGTAAAGAATTTAAATGAAATGTTGTACACACGTTTTCTAATTATTTGATTAAAATTTTGATCCACTAATGGCTGGCAGAAAAACACGGCCGAATCGCGTTTGACCCTTAGATAATATAAGCAAAGGTCAACACCGTGTCAAGTGAGCCTGTAATATTTTCTACAGTCCATAAAAACCAAAATACGAGCCAGTGGTAGCCGTAAATACAAATTATGAAATTTATTTAGAGAGAATCTGAAATATTTTCTATAAGTTTCTCGTTAACGCCAAACCGAAACTAGAAGTAAAAATTAGTTAACTGATACCAGTTTAATCTTTAGTGGGTAATAACGGAAGTAAATCAATTGTTGTGAATTATAAGTGAGGTGAATTACAACTCTAAATATTAACTCCATGATAATTAATTATGGACGTCAATAGAAATGAACGCGTATTCCGACTTCGTAGCTACTCGGAGACAACGAGCAAGGCCGAAAGCAGATGCTTATTTCATTTAACACTGCTTATTTCATTTAGATAAAATACAAAATGTATGGCCTAATAATATATAAAATTAAATACATAATATACGTAATAATGTTTTAACTAATATATTTTTCAAATACCTTTAAAATAATATCAGAGTTACACTGTTATTTAAATAATAAAATATACTCACAAAGGCCGTTTGGCTCTTCTTATTTTAGTGTTGACTTGACGAAACACCAACAAACAAGTTGAGCCATTAAATACCTAATCATACATAATCTTAACGGTTAAACTCAAAGATGTGTTTCGTTTCTCATTATAAAAAGTGAAACACGTATTACAGTGTGCTTTTAATTCAGAAACCTGCAGTTGTCGCACTAGAATGTTTCAGAATGTGCTCTGTTAAGTGCGGATTTATCTATTTGAAATGATAAATCCACCGATTCTCGCCTGCAAATAGCATAGTGAAAACAGTGGCACAATTTGGGGAAAATGATATTTGGGTAATATCTCCTTCCCCAGGCAGCAAATATGTCATTTGAACGTAAAATATTGCAATGCAATAGAACAGACACTATCATAGATTCATATTATTACTGTTTATAATTTTATTCAACCTCGTATGTTTGTAGGACAATCAATGAAAAGAATAAATAAAGCATTTACGTATTTCCGAAAGATAATTTTTATTTAAAAGAAATATTAATTAATGGAACCTTATATACATTAAAACAAATAGCAATTATATAAGTTGATAGCTGGTGAGTTAAAAACTGAGTTATTTTTAAACGAGAATAATTACATAGATATTGAGACAATTAAAATTTAAAATATCAACGATAGGTCAACTAAAAGGATTTAATCAGAATAACTTGGATTGGGTTGTCTATAAAAATAAATTATCACAATATTTAATTGTAAATGAAATATTATATGAAGGAGAGCAACGCGCATTGTTGATAAGCACACTAAATGATGATGCATAACAATTGTTACACAATCCATGCGTACCAGTTAATCCAGCAACAAAAACTTTTGAGGGTTTTCGAATTAACTTTTAAGGATTTAGAAAAGTTTATGGATAAATGGTTATGCTTATAATATTGCCTGTGTGAGATTACTAGTACTCCATCAGGCGTCTTCCCAGGTGGCGGATAGGGAACGCCTCCCAGATATGAGTGGTACCGGGAAAATGAAATACCCGGAGCTGGCATTCTCAGTACTGTGCACAAGCAAATGTTAAATAAACTAAATGATTGTGTAGCAGATATCAAGTAGCGTGATGGGAGCCATTTAAACAGCGCTTATGCGCGCTTATACAGTTGTGCAGAAAGCCATGGAAACTACTGCAATAAGATTTCCAAGAAAGACAATTATGGCAGAAGTACAAAAAGCAATGGCCCCTTGTCCGCGGCAGGATTTGTATAGCCAAAGGCTGCTAAGATCCCCGCGAGGAACAATGCTAGGACACACGAAAGTGGAAACACCCTCAAAACTTAAATTAGACATTTGGAATGTGAAAATTCTTTGTGCTG
>WYDF02062859.1:0-11699 GCA_009867245.2 Adranes taylori
GTCCAAAACATGTTTGGATAATTTTCTTATTGAGCTAAATATAGGGAAAGATTGAAAAGGTGAGATCATTAGATGTAAGATTTTGAATTACTTCGCCATTCTACTTACCGCTAAATTTGAAATGCAAATTAAGAATAATACTGTACATTTTAAAAAATCTATAAACAGTAATATGATAACAAAATTGGGTAATATACTAAACATAACATCTTGGGACAACCATATATAACTGTCAAAATATAAACAATGCATTAACATATTTTTCTTTGCCGTATTTAATAATGTATATACTGAGTTTTTTCTTCTTAAGTGATATAGCTATCCAACAAGAAAATTAAATAACAGAAATTAGATCACACCCGATATAATAACCCTAAAAAATAAAGTGCAAATGCGTTTAAATTATCGTTACTAGATAAGAACAAAAAAAAAACCGTTCTGTGATCTAAATAACTTATAGCAAAAAAGAGTTGAAGAAGCGAAAAAACTCTTCAATGATAAACTAGTATAAGAATCTTGTAACAAAAACAAATCAATAAGGCAAATAATTAACACCCTATAAAATTGAAATTTAACAAAAAACATTTTTCCGAATACCGAGGGAACTCTAATACCTTTAAACATCGAAAAAACATTTAATCAGTTAAATAATTATTTTGCGAATATTACTGAATCGTTACATATTGATCAGGAAAGAATTAAATTCTCCAATGTCTATATAAATTACAATATAAACAGATGTTCTTTACAAAAATAGCAACCCTAGAAGTCTCTGAAGCCATTAAAAGGCTAAGTAATAGTGATACCTGTGGCTCCAATTGCTTTTCAAATTTCCTGTTAAAAAAATGTGCAGCCTACTTACTGGACCCCTTACATATATGGAAGAAACAAGTCGAACACGTTAAAAAGAAAATAACTCCACTGACGGGAGTACTCCATATGTGGAAGTATATTAACAAAAGCCACGAGAAAAATGATTTATAATGCACAAATAGAAAGTAATCTGAGATATCAAATTAGTACATGGGGGAAGGCAGGAAAAACAACATTAAACACGGTGCAAAGAACACAAAACACAATAATAAAATCACTGTACAGCATGGAAACAAGATATCTGGCAAACGAAATATATAAAACTACAAGTTTAGCAAAAATAAGGATATTGCGTAACATCGAACAATCACTACTAATATACAGACGGACAAGAAATAAACAAAAAGTGGAATAGAAATGAAGCAAAATAAGGAGAAACATTCATACAAGACTAGAACGGCAGGAGTGTTTTGTTGCATCCAAAATAAAAACAAATTCAGGAAACAATAACACAATTAGACAGAGCACAAACAAATATAATCAAATAGATGAAGGCATCAAAAGAATTAATTGCATATATCGATTTAACAAAACAATAAAGAAATTTTGGCTGGACAGGCAAAAATGATTAAATACGCCATTGGAAATTAAATACAAGAATGAGACCATAATACCAGCTAGACACCTGTTATTGGTTCCTCAACTGGATTCCCATACTAAGTTGTTAGGGCATATAACTTAACATACTACTTTTATTTAATCTATTACGTTCATCAAATTTATTGTAAATGATCACTTTAGAATTAACTTATTATTATTAGAATATATTTTTAAATATAAATTTATTACCTAATGAAATTTCCTTTTCGTTCATTATCTTGTTAAACTGTGGTAAACTTTCAGTAATTCGACTTTCAGATGATATATCGGGTATATTTTTCGAAGTATCCGAATCACCACTGCTTATAAGATTTTCGGCTTGATTTCCTACAGGTAATGACCCAGATTTCTTAAGATTTAAACTATGTTCAATCAGTTCTCTTACTTCTTTCGCATTCGGTTGATCTGATAATTGAACACTGGTGTCCTTGGTTCCTTTTTGAATAGGATTATTCTGTACAGCAAAATTTAACTTTCTTTTAACAGTGTTAATAAAATTGTAATGTCTTGCTTCAGGTACTTCCAACCATATAGGTATATCTTTTACTAATGGTACAGGTTTAACTTTATCAGGTTCTAATTTTCCCTCTGGTTTCACATATTTCAATGAAAGTGTGTTAATCCTATTGTGAGCTATTGAATCAAATAAGTCCTTTCTGTTGTCTAATCCTCTTTTTGATAGATCTTTTTTAAGCAAGTTTTTATATGATTTTCTTTGTATATAACCTCTAAATGTACTTTGAATTTTAATAGCTGCTAAATGTCTTTCTACAACGTTATCAACATTTGCGTTCGGAACTAAATTGTCAGTATTCTGATCTATTTTTCCATCAGAAAGGATGGTTAATTTCATATTTACAAGTTGCTCACTACTTATAACTTCATTGGCTAATAAATCAGGTTCAACTGTTTTACATAGCGCTACATTTTTATGTTTTTCTTTTGATTTAGAACGTTCTCTATGTAATTTAGCAGATTTATTAACAATGTCTAAACTTTTTTTATCCAATTCTCGTAATTTCTCATTTCTCAGTTGGCTTTGATCTAGTTGGCTCCTTCTAAAATTTAAATTTTCTACCTTACGTTTTTCCCTTTGCTTCCTAATAAATTCCCTTGCTTCTTCCACATTGTAATTCTTTAATTTTCTAGGAGATTTATTCTCAAGTTCAATCTTTCTGCTAGACTGAACTGTAGATGAGCTGCGAGCTGTACTTGGTTTAGAAACAGGTTTACCAGCGACTCCATTTCTATTTACAGGTAGATTATCTAATAAGTTTCTTTCATCTGCATATAACTTAGAAGATAAGCTGGTAGGCTTTGAAATATTAGGAACACTTTGACTGATACCAGTTTTAATAAGTTCATCGTACTCTGCTTTAAGGCGTTTTATATCTTCTTTAGTCTGTTTCACTCGATTGGTGATAAGTTTAGTTTCTCTGACAATGTTAACAGGAATATCTGACATTTTTCAAACTTATAATCGCGTTTTGTTCATTCTGAAGAAAACCTTCATTTCTACAAAAAAGGCACTGAAAAGTATAATCTTACAATATAACCTCAATTTCTCAAATAATTACCTACCTTTAATTATTTTGACAATCAATTTCATCAATGTTCTGTAGTATTATTGACATTTGTGTTCTATTTGTTTAACAATTAGAATAATAATAATTCACAATTAAAAGTTTATGTTACATTCCATACAAATATATGAAGATATAATCGCTAAATAAACTAAGAAGTAACGACTATTATTCAAAATGAAAGTACGTTACACTTATATCATAATTCTGATAATTTAGTTGCCTATATCAAATTTCATAACCATGGTTGTATTTTCTTTATATCAGGTTGTACGATAAAAAAGAGCAATTGCTTGTGTGACCCTCTAATTAAAATAAATATTGTAATATTTTATGGACGCAACGTTATTTACATTTGCAAAATTTTAAAGAAACTGCCGATCAATTACTATGTAGAAACAATAAATTTAGTTTACATATAACAAATTATTATTATCAACTATTATCAAATTATATTTTTGACCAACTACTTATTGAATTAAATAATAAAAGTATACTGGAAAAATATTATAGCCAAGTTATTTTCGATGAAAATTCTCAACTGTGGATAAAGTGTAAAACATGATGTAGTAAGAAGCCCTTTATTAAAAATTTATTTATCTGCATGATAACAAAATCACGTGTAAAACTTAGTTTTCAGAAAATTTGATTTATTTGCAAAAAACAATTTTTTGTTGATTCTGCAATGTAAAATCTAAGTTTCAGCTAAACTCATAATAAAAGAAATGTACAAAATTGATATAGATACCTTCTTATAAATTTTGCTAATAGAAAATATTTATTTTATTAAATAATCTCGTGGAATTATTTAATAAAAGTAAATAATTTGCATGCTTATATTTGAGCTAAATTTGAGATTAGTTCCCTAATAATATTGGAAAGAAATATATTGTAACGCTAGAAATTGTCGTCGCATTAAATAGGTTTAACTGTATATAGCTTTATTAAATTAATATTCAAGTGTCATTAAAATTAATCCAAGATGGTTGGTTTCGGAAAGATTTGGCAAGCTAAGTATTCTTACGGGCATACAAAATTAAGGCAAACTCGTTAAAAGTTATATGACACTTTGAGTATCAATTAACTTCCTTCAAAACAGGAAACATTAGGTAAGATAGTAATAACCTGACACTTACATTAAAATGCAAAATATGGTGTTTCTGTGGGAATCGAAAGAAACGCGATTTTGTCGTAAGCGACGGAGAATGTATCGGCTGACGTAAGACATACAAATTGTAAGTAGCAGAAGGAAGCTTCAAAATTCGTCAGCGGGTTAGCGTTACCGATGCATAAAGAGTACGTTCTTATCAATAATAATCGAAGTGATTGATGTGTGTGGAAGATATTACATCACACAGCTGTACATGCAGATATAGCAGCGGAAGTCGCACGTAATTAGTCCAACATTAATTATGGCCACTGTTGTAATTAGCGACAGGAGGGTTAGAAAATAGTTAGTGAAAGTATGGTAATTATGCCCAAATTATAGAAGTGGGATCAAATGGGTCAGAAGGGGACCAAAATTCACTAGTGGTAGGAAATAAGCTATTATATTATCAGGCAGAGCGTTTTTTAGTCAGTTGAAATCGTGGAAAAAACAATTAGTTTGAAAGCAAAATCTATGCCAGTCGGGCGCGGATGTTAGAAATTGTGGAAATTATAAATCATTATTTTATTCATTATTGACTTAGAATAATATTCGGGGATAGAGCCAGTTGGGAAGTGCACGGACTTATAAAATATTTTGCCTCAATATTTTATTAAATCGAGTTGATCAGGGTTCATCATCTAGCTCAATGGCCACGCCAATGAAAGTGTTTGATTAATTTATATTTATTTATTCGAACTAAGTGCTAAGCTCATTTGTTTGATTACGGCAACATACTGACTTTATTTCATTTTACTGTAATATTTCGGGACTCAGTATTTTATTTTGTGATTGAACATTAACTAGTGACCATCTTTTTATTTCCTTTACTAATTTATTTATCCTGATTTATTGTGATTGTTGAAATGTTTATTTCTGAAATTCACAATACACTATCGTTAAAACTTACCTCTGTTTTATTTATTCACGGCTGCCCTATAAAGAATAGTGCTCAATAATTTTGGATTTAGTCTTACTTATTGGTACCGACCATAAACCATCAGCTAAGCCCCAAATCGGACCAATTCAGGAGTACCGGTCCCTTGGTAGTTGTTTTATGTTGTGCATTTATTATAATATAATCAATACCAATTAAGATGATTTGAGATTTATTTAATAATTATAGATCACAGATCATGCCATCTTGTGTCGTCACAATACGTCTTGTGTCTCTTTTTTCCCGCCTACAGCGACCTCTCTTGCATAACTATGAAACACGCTTTTTTTTATAAACTTAAAAATCACAGTAAACTTAAAAATCTTCTAACAATATTAAATATTCTTTCAAATACACTGGCAATTTTCTTGAACGTTTAGATTGTTCATTATCGTTACTTAAATCTACATTAGAGTTATCATTACATTGATCATTAATGTTAGTATTAATATTATTATTAAAAATGTCATTAAAATCATCATATACAATATGGTTTGTATTTTCTGAAAAGTTTAATTTGGTGGGTCTAAGAAACTTACGATTCCTACGTAAGAAACTTACGATTCCTACGTACCAAATTCAGTTTTTACTAAGTAATCTCTTTCTTCTATTTTTTTAAAAACTCTACCTTTAACCCATCTTTTTCCATTCTGCACTAAAATATTTTCACTTTCATTTAAAGGACGTAAAAATGTTGTATTTTTATTAAAATTACTTTGTTGTTTCTTCTGCTTAATATTAAACTTCTGTTCAATTTCTCTAGAATCTATGTTTATTCTGTTTAATTTATCTGCACTTACTGGTACTTTGTCTTTTAATGACCGATTAAATAAGAGTTGTGCAGGTGAGTATCCTAATTGAGTTAATGGTGTATTATTGTACTGTAGTAAATAAAAAGGTAAGTTATCAAGGTCATTGCTTTTGCGTAACATTTGCTTAACTATACCTACGGCTTTTTCTGCCAATCCGTTTGACTGATGATGATGAGGACTTGTAAATATTTGCTTAAAGTTTCCTATATTCGCGAATTATGCAAGTTCTTTGCAATTATATGGAACATTCTCTGATATCAATGTATCAGGAAATCCAAATTTAGAAAATATATTTATAGATCACAGCTTATCATGCCACCTAGTGTCGTCACAATACGACATCTCTTTTTTCCCGCCTACAGCGACCTCTCTTGCATAACTATGACACAGTAGTTGTGTCAAATATATCAATAGTTGTAATTGATCCCACAACTGCGCAAAAGTAGGGTTAATGTTGGCATAGCCACCCAACTCTCATCCCTTCGAATGCTCATGGGTCAAAATAACCGTGACAATATATAGAAATATATGGCAATATACAGAAATATATGGTATTTATAAGTTTGAAAGTGCTTTTGAATAACATTCATTGCAGTAAGCTTGTTTTTAGTACCCATTTTTAATATATATTTGAATGTAATTCTTTTTGTTGTTTGTAAGTTATAAAATCTAGCAAAAGTGGAAAACAGGCGACAACAATGGTCAAAACATTAATTGTGACTTTCTGTCGCTAAAATTTATTTTTAAGGTAAGTTGTTTCAAATTCTATCATTTATTAATACAATAAAAAGATTTGCTCTTGAGATTGGGGGATAGATCATCTATTTTTAATAAAATAAACCTTATTTTAATTTTGTATTATGATTATTTTAATAAGAGACCATCATAGATTTGAAAGCTGTTTGCATTCGTTCATAATATGTATATAAAAATATAAATGGCAAGACAGCGTTGCCGTGTTGTTTAACCAACATATATCAGTTTATCAATTTGAAATATTGTTATATTTCATTATTTTAAAAGATTGTATGAAAATTCGAAACAATGAGCATTTTCAAATATAATGTAAAACAATATTTTTTCTTATTTTTACACGCATTAAGTTTTATAAAATTGTATTAAGTTTTTTTAAATTTATTGTTTTTTAGTTAGTGTGTTAGGTTAGGATTAGGTTAAGTTAGGGTTACATTACATTCGGTCAGGTTATCTTTACGCGGGTTAGTTTACTAGGTTCAGTTAGGGTTAGGTCAGATTACATTGGGTTATGTTTATGCTGAGTGGTTAGGGTTAGATTATCTTAACGCTCGTTAAATCCTTTAAAATACAATTCTATACATATAATCCTTTAACGTAATCCGCCATACATCTTGAACTAGGCGCTTTTTAAAGACATTTGTTGTAACTAAAATTATGTATTATGGTAGATTCCTTGTTGGTATTAGGTATGTATTAAAATTATTTCAGTGGTTATGTGCTTATCATAAAAGCAGATACACTATAGATTCTATTTGTGGATACATATTTCAATGACTTAATTGTCTGTCTTCGTTGTACTTAATATCTCTGTTAGATGGATCAGTGTTGCCTTATTTTATCTACTAATATGTTATAATACCGACATCAACAACTACTTAAAAACATCAATACCAACTATATCTAATACAAGTGTAGTGCTGGTTGCATTCAAAAACCAATAATTCATAAGACGAATTTTCATTTAGCAACAGCCGGCTAGTGGTTTAGTGAGTTAGTCGTAGTCTTTCAAATGTTACGATCGTGATGCTCCTAATAAAAAAGATGTTGATCCTCATAATATTGGGTGAAATGGGCCGTACATCTTGAACTAGCCGCTTCTTTAAGGCATTTGTTGTACCTAAAAAATATAATGTTAGTTTCTCTGTTGGTGTTACGTACCTATTAAAAATTATATCAGTGGTTATGTGCTTATTATGCAGAAAAGCAGATTCACGACAGATTCTATTTATTCTTGTAAAAAGAGCAAAATTCGAGATCGTCTACATAAGAGAAAACAATTCAATCATACCGAAGGGACAGTTAGAAAACTTAAAGAAGCCAAGAAGAAGGCAAGCTAATACATTGAAAAAAAGGAAAAGAAAATACATTGACATAAAATTAAGCGCTGGAGTTAGGAATAGTAGAATAGTATGAGCTGTAATAAATTAAGAAATAAATAAAAATGATAAAAAACAAGATAGCACGTGTAAAGAAGTTAAAATAAATACAGAAGTTATAAAAGATCCACAAGAAATAGCGGAAAAATTCAACAAGTATTTTAGTAAAATAGGCGAACATCCGAGGAAATACAAAAGAATTAAAATCCGACAAATATATCAAAGATTAGTAATAACTCAATGTAGATGAACCTAACAGAAGCAGAAATATATTTATATTATCATAATGAATTTAAAGAAAAAAAAAACAAAAACCTGGACGTTGTGGGCTATCCGCAAAAATATTGCAAGCCGTAGAAGATATAATTACAAAACTAATTAACGATGTAAATCTATTAGGCCAATATCTAGATATACTAAGATCAACAACAATAATTCCCATTCACAAGAACGGAGAAAAAAATCAGATGGCTACAGGCCAATTATAATAACATTCAATATTCGCCAAAATAATGGGAAACATAACCCAAAAAAGAATAATGGACTTCTCAATAAGTATAAAGTTTATTAAAAAGCCGCAGTATGTATTTGAAGAGGGATCAAACTTCACAGGTGCCATAGTAAAAGCAATAGATGACATCCAAATGACTCTTGGAAATAATCCCGTAGTTGTTGGTGTTTTTCTTAACATGAAAAAAGCATTCAGTTTCTACAGAAATACAACTTGAAAAATTATATAAAGTAAGATTGAGAGGACAAGTCCACTATCTATAAAAACATGTCTCACCGATATTGCTCTTCGGTTCCAGATCTATAATACGAAACCCAGTTAATTTACATCAACATGTAAAGCGCAAGCTATAATGTAATATTGATTATATATAATAATCACTTACTTCCTTATATTCATTAAGTCTTCCTTACAAAATAGTTGCAGTAAATGTTGCGTGTAGTCTTTAAGAGCTTTCAAGGACAAGTTTTTTCTTGCTTTCATTGCTAACAGCAATTTGTACATCTTTCCACCGATTTTCGTCCTCATATTGATTTAGACCTATAATTTGACGTAGCAAGCTCATGATCGTCGTCAATATTAAACCTTACGCGGATTTTGTTAGCTTCGGTCATATTGTCAACAAAACTCAAATACGAATATATAAACTCAAAAAATAAGATTATGTTATGAAACAAACATCAGTGAGTTACTGCGAAATTTGAATTAGCGTAGCAAAAGTTCTTCGTTATTGCTATAACTCTAAATGGAAGCCTTCTGCTTTTTTGTAAGTTATGTAACTTGGCCCGATTTTAGCGTTTAGGTCAAGGTTTAGCGTAAAGTTGCTGAAACTTTCTAATGCCAGCCATAAACTTTGAGGTAAACCTGAGGGGTTTATCTATGCACCAGAAGTACTAGTTGGAATGTCTGGATCTAGATTTGCAACAAGCAAATGGGCTAATAAAACGTAAAATTGTTCCACCAAATGCATTATATCATCTGCTGTTACCAGTCAAGATGAACGATAAACTTATGTTTGTTCTTTGTCGGACTTGCGGAATTGAAATGTTAAATAATAATTGTAATCATGATAACGAAGAACGAGCGTTAATTTCTACATGGGTTATTGATGAAGTTAATAAAGCAGGGTCGCTAGAATATAAAATATTGGAAATATATGAAATCTGGAAATATATTGTTCGACAATATAATAAAAAGAATGAAGTTGATGGATTATTTACCGAGATGATGAATAAATTCAAGAAAGTCAAACAACAAGCATCTGGCTGGTCAAGTAGTTGTATAGACGATACATCACGTCAACAATACATTGAAGATTTTAAGAATGCCGAAAATGTTCAATTGGAATCTTCTGAAATTGTAAATAATTCTGGACTTAGATCTTTAGCTAAACTCATTCTGAATTCGTTCTGGGGCAAACTCGGACAGAGAGAAAATTAGCCAAAAGAAGCTAGTATAAATCAACCACAAGAACTTTATCAACTGCTTGTTAGTCCAGCATTAAACGCAATAGTATTATTCCTATAAATGATACGACACTAGTAGTCAACTACGAATTTACCGAGGAAACTTTTGACTTTCTTTCCACTGTTAATGTTTGCATTGCTTCATATGTGACTACACAGGCACACTTAAACTATATTCGATCTGGAGCAACTTGGAAACCGAGTATTGCACTATGATACCGATTCAGTAATATATGTACATCGAGAAGGAGAATACGATCCACCAACTGGAAAGTGTATCGGAGATATAACGAATGAGCTTGAAACGTATGGTCCTGGAAGTTATATTACACAATTTGTTAGTGGCGGGCCCAAGAATTATGGTTATAAAGCGATCTCTCCAGAAGATAATAATAAAGAGTATGTAATGTGTAAAGTCAAAGGAATACGCTTGAATTATCCAACTTCAAAAAATGACATTTTTTCTACAATCCGGGACCTGATTTTGAACGAAGATGAAGCGGACGAAGAATCTATAGTTGTTACCGCATGGAATATACGTCGAATCGAAAATCATGAAGTTATTACCAAGGACGAATCGAAAATACATAAACTCAATTCAAGAAAGGAATTTTTTTTTAGATGACCATACCTTATGGTTTAAAAGACGTGGACGTGAATATACTTAATGATATTAGACATTATTTTATATCTGTATATTGCTGTTTAAAATAAATAGATTTATAGAAAATTGTGTTTTATTTCATGTTTCGAACTTACAATTCCATCTTATTTCTTAATATCTGAAGCATTAACATAGAGATGATAGCATATCGTTTGACTCTATTGTGGTTAGTTACATAACACTTAGATCTTTATTTGTTGTGGTGGTGGTGTATAAATACTTGGACTTTATTGTATTCAACCAGTGGTTATTTACTAAGATATGAAATACCGGAACGGATAATTGTCAGTACAATCTTCCTATCCGGAACGCAAGATTGTATACAATCTTTAGTACCAGAACGGCAGATTGTCAATACAATAAATAAAAAAATCCAAATTCTTCAATTGTTGCTATATTTTGTATATAAAATCAGGAACCGGCTTTAGGTAAGTAAATAAAAAATAAACAAATAAACAAAAATTTATTTGGATAAATATAGGGCTCTAGTGTAATAATAACTGAAAAATGGATACAGAAACGCTATGAAAAGAATCGGAACGTGTTGCGTCTCTCAAAAAAAGTGCGGCCCCACTCCATCCGTACATACAACTAACTGATTAATCCAATGAACGCATTTAGTCTATTTCGCACTTAGTCACTTAGTCTATTTCCAAAGCACCTATAGATGAAAAGATCAGATAGCTAGTCAGATGAAAAGATAGCTTAAAAAAGCCAGACCAGGGCAGATACGTATTTCCAGCATTAGACGAGCTTTAATCAGTTTAATCAGAGTTTCAATCCGTTATTAATCAGTACCTTTTTTTAGTAGTTCATCCCAAGGCTACGCCCGAGATGACCACACCATGTGTGGATGTTAAGCTATTTTTCAAATTTGTATTAAACGTTACATTTAGTTCTTCTAACAGATAGGCGAAATAGAACAAACCCAATTTAGACGAATCAGTAGGTGTTATTTATATTTCCTTCAACAT
>WYDF02062870.1:0-11699 GCA_009867245.2 Adranes taylori
ACAGGTCACGGTAGTGCGGACAGCAGTTCCGTTCGCGCCGTTGGCATATATGGGGACCCGGTGGGGAGCGGAGGGGGGGGGGGCAAAACAACGTTTGCCGGGTCCGCTAGTTAATTAATAATTATTAATTTTATTATTTAAAAATTATAACTTAAGTTTACTTATCAAATTCGGGTACCTTATATACTGCAAAAACTAAAAGCAAATATCTAGTTTTGTTATCGGGCGGTGGTGGTGGGGAGGAGGAGGGGTGCACTTATCTTGGGTATGGATGAAAGTATTAAACCAATTTAGCACGTTTTTATCATTTATAGCAAAAAACATAATGATGTTTTGCAAGTTTTTCGAAATTTTACTCATCAACGAGCTGTTGGGTTTTTCAATTAGACGACTCAATTTTAAGGTAACACTGTCAATTTGAAAAGGCTGATTATCTGGTTTTGCTTTATCTGATCTTAATTAAAACATTGATATACAATTGCTACATTTTAATTAATAGTACCCAGGTAGTATTTTATTAGCATCTTAAATTTATATCTAAGTTCACTTACCAGACAATTATGTGGTCCGTATGTGAATAAAACATCAACCAATCACTTGAAACCATAAGAAAACTATAGAAAAAATTATGCACGATTTTGATTTGATTATCACAGATTATTTTTAAATATATTTTTTATAATGTACACTACTTTATTCAAATACAATATTATACTCTATGTAAATATTATGAACGCACGTTTTTCGCAACAAATCTTAATAATTTAGTGTTTGATGGACATTTGACATTTTTTAAATTTAATTCAAAATCCTATAATTTTCAGAATTTAAAGTGTTCTAAAATCAAAATTTATGAAATATAAAAAATTATTTTGCGGCTTAAGTGCTTCTTTGCGCAATGGTTCGTTCATAAAATATTCTCGCTGTTTCACTAACATTTCGCGCGCGTTGGCGCGGCCTATTGCGCGACTTCCTTCAGACCGCAACAGAATGTGATAGCTACATATATATTATATCAAAAACAACGTACATGACAAAGACAAATACACATTATATTCGAACGGTGTGAACAAACAGCGCTGGACAAACAAGAAATTAAATTTCGTGTTGTTAGATAAACGTTCGGCTAGTTAATCAGCTAGCAAGTGATTCAGCCGATGCGGAGTGTAGTTAACTTTGGTTGCTAATACAGAATGCGACATTACCAATGCGAGGTGCTGCTGCTGCTGTATTAGCCAGAATTCTTAGTAAATTTTGCTTGCTGCAGATGTTTGTCTTTTCTTGGTTGCTGTCTAATTAGGTCTAAGATACATTAAGGCAAAATCATCGATGGAAATTTACCTGATGCAATTCTCAGATAAGATGTAATTCTCAAATAAATTTACACTAGATTAGGTAAGTTTTGTTATTTATTTTAAATATAAAATTTTATTATTCCCCTTTATATAGCCACCATATTTATGATCAGTTTGTATTCAATCACAACATAAAAGCAGCTGCTCAGAATCTGAGCCCGCCACTGCCATTAGGATTTATTATGATGCAACATTTGAAATTGTTGCGCGTCATTACTTTCTTGTGCTTACTATTGTTAAGTCATTACTCATGTTTCTATAGTTAATCTTTGTTTTTGTATATTTGGGGTTAGCAGAAAGGATATGTGTGAATTGGGGGGACAGACGATAGAAATAGTTGGGAAGTATAAGTATTTGGGTTTCAGGCTGACGCAAACGTTACTTACAAAGAGAACATCATGATGGTGACGAAGAAGGCTAGGGGAGCGATGGAAAGAATGACAATTGTAGAGAAAGTGGATAGGATGTCTAATAAGGATAATGGGACTAGATAGGTCTACGCCAAGTGAGATTATTCTGCAGAAATTTGAAAGTACAAGATTTGGATATCAGGGATTAAAAGATTGATTAATTTTGAAACGAAAGCGTGCATAGATACAGAAATAAGATTGATGAGGAAGGTATATTCAGCAGGAATGAAAAAATGTAGAAAGTGGTGAATCGAAGTATATATGGGTAGAGCATAGAAAGACAGTGTTTGAGAGCATTGAATGGTCTTTAAATAGAGCTTGGGAAAAATGATGGAAGGAAAGGAATGTCATAGTAGAGAGAAGAAAGAAATAGAAAGGCAGGAGAGGGATGCATAAATAAGAAATAGTAAGTTGATGCTAATTGAGATGCCAATGTATTTAGTATCAGGGCTTAGTATTGAAGGGAAAAGTATGATTGCAAAATATAGATGTGCACGTGAAGAGTATGGAACAGCTACTGGATGAAGGAGTAAGAGAAGATATGTAGAATTTGTGTTAGAGAGGAGGAAATGTGGAGCCATTGGATTAAAAGGGGCTGGAGATAATTAAAAGAATTAGGAAAGAAATTGTAAAAAGAATATGACATGGAGGAAAGAATGGGAATGAGGAAAGAAAAAGAAATAGTGAGGAATTGAATAGTGAATATGGTATGGGAGAATGGACTGGAGATAGGAGATAATATCTTAGTGAGTGGCAGTTCTTAGGGCATGGTGTTAAGAGGAGAGAAAGAGGAGGAAATGGGAGAAGGCTATAAGGTTGTAAGAAGATAAGGATTGGAAAGCAGGAGATATTATTAGCCATCCAGTCTCACATGGGATAAAAAACTATCTAATACTAGGGAATTTTTAGAATTAATTGGTTTTGTCTTTGTTTTTAAATTAGATTACGCCAATAAATGGTTTTTTTATACTTAATAAAGGTTTTAGCATAAAATACAGAAACATTACAAAATTCATCTCTAATCGTAACCTCCATAAAACGTATTTAAAATTATTATTCTGTACTAAAGTTATTAAATTAAAATTATTAACACCTTACTCCTTACCCTTCCCTACATTCCCAATCATAACCCTTCCCTTCCCTTACCCTTCCCTACTCTTACAAAAGTATCTAAATTCACAACAATAAGAAAAAGGAAATTCTGTAGCAGAAAGCACACAGAATGCAGTCCCGAATTCTGTCCCCCTTATTTAAAAGTGATAATAATTTTTTTATTACTTTAGCTCCTTTACCTTCTTGCCTAAGCATAAGTTCCAATTCTAGGCTATCATTCTCTCTTCACTTCTTGTTCTCTTTTCATTCGTCTACTCTATTCCCTCATGTTCTTTCACCCAATGTTCCCATTTCTCCTCTTTAATCCCACACATTCTCTCACTCTTATTCATTCAACATCTATTTCCCCGTTCCATACTTCCACACCTGAATCTTTCAATCATGTTTTTCACTCTTCTCTTGCTTTCAATTTTTCAATATTCTCTTGCTTGAATTTTTCAATCTTCTCTTGCTCCTTCATTCCTTTTTCATTCCTCTTTCTGACATAAGCTGCTCTGGAAATCTTCCTTCCACTGCTTTATATTCATATTTATAATTATATTTACTCCCCCTTATTTTCGTTTTTCTTTCATGTTTCCCGGCACCTCTCGTTTTGTTTTCAATCATCTTCAATCCCTCCCTTAAATCTTTTGTTCTTTTATACCATTCATCCATTGACCATCCAATTCTCACACGCCCTGTTTCTTTCCATATTCCATTCATTTCTATCATCTCCATCTTTTTCTATCTTTCACATTAATATATACACATATATTACTCTTTCACCACATTCACTACATATTTTTCCATGTTACTAAAGTCTTCCATCCAACACTTATACTTGTCTAGCTCCTGTAACACTATCACATTTGGAGTGCATTTTTTCATCTGCATTTTTTCTATCTCTTCTTTTTTTACAGTCCACAGCTCCTTTTCATACATCACTATACTCCTCATACACACGACCAGTTTCATCAATCTCATTGTCATCGACTTACCAAATCTCCCTTTCATACACGTCTCTATCATTCAACTGCTACCATTCTTACATGCTCCTTACAATCTCCATTTCTACTCAGCATATTATCCTAAATACTTATACTTTCTTACGCATTTCAAGTTTTCACAAGTGAGCAGTAGATGAGGTTCTTGAAATGTAACAATCTTCTTTCTTAAATTTGATATTGTTATTGCTAAAACAGCAATAGCTCAGAAATCGATCGAGTTGTTTATAGTGTGAAAAAAATGTGAATAAATGGAAATTTCAGGTAAAAGTTTTTGTTGGATAGTTTTTATGATTTTAGTAAGTACCTATCGCAGCAATTATTAGAATCGCTTTAATAAGCTTTTTGCAATGATCAGGTATTGGTAGTGAAGCTCCTCCGGAAAAGATTATTCAGTTGTAGTCTTCAGAATTTTATCTTGCTGCCGTTAATGATGAATTTGAATTTTCTGAAGGCCGACCCAAATTGGTTGTTATTCCAAAACACATAATTGGTGTGCTCAAGATGATAAGCAAAGTTAAATATTAGAAGATACAGGCATCCTTAAGTCTATATTTAATTTTGTATGAACATTTGAACAGTTTGTTAAGCAAAAGTTCAGTTTCCGATGAACTCGGCATAATTTGACCTAAGCTCAAAAACAGGCTCGTGCCAATTGGTGTAAGGAGATGCTCACGGAAACACTGCAAAGTCCGTATGCAACATGTAACAGGTTACGAATCTTGGATATATTTCCACACGCCGGAAAAGTTATGCAACAATTGTCCAAGAGGATTCTTTCAGGAAGAATTGAATCACATAAAATCTGTATGGTCCTGAAGCACATCCAGCCTGATGATTACTTGTTTCTTCTATTTCCTAGGGACATGTTGCAGTCATTGCTTTTGCGAATCGAAAGAGATTTGTTTGCCAAATGTGGCCGACGAAATCAGGAAAATCAATCAAAAACGTTGTATCTTCCTGCAACATGTCAATGTCAGGTCTCACAGATCTAATTTAAAAATTGATATATAATCAATTTTGTAGTAATAGGATATAGAGTGCCAAAATTGCACATACATTGAATAAATTAATTGATTTTAATATATGGAATGTCGATATTATAAGTTTTGTTTGAAATCAGTTGATAAATTAGTTTAGTAGAAAACAGATAAAACAGTAGTAAACAGATTAGTAGAAACAAACTAACCAATTTCATAATATATATGAGTAAATAAATTTTAACATACACTGTTATTATAATTAAATTATGTAAATTATAAACATTGTTTTAAAATGTAGTCATAATAAAGAATTGTGTTTTCCTTTAGAATTTTAAGCGAAAAAATAAGCCATTCTAAACTTGGCTTTCCATCATATAACATATCTTTTGACAAGGTCTTTAATTAAATTCCTGAAATCTTGTACCTAGTTCGCTCATTAAATCATTATTTCTTTTGTATTAAATCTTTTAAATCTTGCCAAGTTCTAAAGTTTGCAATTTAATTTGAATAAAGTCGTTTTAAATGTTTCTTTTTATAAAAGTATCCTGTCTTTTCTTTCAACCCTTATGTGGCCCTTATGTGGCTGAAGGTGGTACCCGGGTAGTATTACGTATAGAACAGGAAATATTTCATTTTTGGGAGGACAAATCAACTTGAGCTTCTAGTACATCTCTACGTCTATTATTTTAAGTATATTTTGGAAATTTCAGATTTGGGGAGGCATTTAGTGTTCGGCTTTTATTGCCGAGACGAAAAATCAACACATCTGGCGGTCTGTGGTACCTGGGTACCACTGTATATTTTGTACCAGAAAACAAAGAAAATAGATGTGGTTTCAATATTTTTATATATTTATTGTTATTTTTATGTATCAAATATAATGAATAGCTATTATTTATCCTGGCATTAAAGACATTTTAGTCTCTGATCCGTGTGCTGAAGGTACACAGGATTGGTACAAATACTACACTTCTTGCGGGTTTTTCTTTTAATTTTCTTGCTGCTGCGATAACACATTTTGCAAATGCCCGTTACTGCAATGCGTCCAGAGGAATCCCTTTCGGGCACAGGATTGGGATTATGAGGAGCTTCCAGGGAAATTTCTAGAACACTTTCAATGGCGTTTTTCGTAAACTGGTTTCCTAATACCATAGGATCTTCGCTTCTTTTGGTATCTTAGGAAATTTCTCCTATTACTAGTGTTCTAATACATTGTGGGATTGTTTTCAGTGTAGACAACGTATGCAGCCAGAGCTGCTACGTCTAATACATTGAAAAAAAAGGCCAATGACCAACGGCTTGTTCCCCTCTTGCTCGTGTATGTTCCCAGCCTTTTATCCATAACATCGACACCTGACTTCGTTTTGTTATAAAACCTGTACTACAGACCTTTGCTTCCGGGTATCATCAATTTCATTTGTAGAGTGCATCGCTGACAACAAAACTACAGCTTTGTTTACTTTTGGATCATATGAGCACAACATGGCATCTGTGTTGAAAGCGAAATTCGTTGAAAAAAGCGGTCGTTCCTTTTTTGCTAAAGGGTCCTTTGGAATATAGGGATTGTTTTTCCTAAGTGTGACAACTAGAGTGAGTCCACCTGATTTCAGCACGCGAGCGAGAGGCAGTAATGTGAAGAAATTGTCGGTGGTGATATTGCGCCCTGAACCTTTGTAACGCCGACTTAAATGCATTACAGTTTTTTCGCCAATGTTTACCTGTCGCTAATTTTCCAGTGCAAATTGAACCTTGGCACGGATAAGAAGTTGTAGTATCACAAAACACTTTTATGCCATACTTTGCAGGTTTCAAGAGAATGTATTGGTGAATTTAGTTCGTCCCCGCTAGGGATAAAGTTGTTCATAGACAGTTAGGTGTTCATACGGCTTATAATACTTCAATAGATTTTCGTTTAGCATCCGCCCAATATCGCTTATGGCGGCAGCTTTATCAGTTTCAAGTCTCGCTGTCCATGTTATAGGGTTATCGAATCTAATGAAGCGAAGAATCTGCTTGAAGCGGTCTCTACTCATTGCTGCTTTATATAATGGTAAGGTATCTGATCTCCACAATTCATCAATATATTCAGTATTGGATTTATGAACGTCTGCCATTAGTAGTACCTAAGAAAGCATGAAGCTCCTTATGTAATACTCTTCCGCACCTTTTTAAATCATAATAAACTTGATTGGCTTTACGGTTCGTTTTCCGTATGATAATCAATTTCATTTCAGGTGTCACTAAAGCACTGAACGTGTCCTTGCGTGTATATAAAGCGGTTACTCTACTCGGACCTCCTAAAATTTATACACAGGAGATTGTAATAGAACCAGAAAGAGAAAATAAAAAAAAAACCCTTACCTGATTCTCGAATGACATTATACGACCGGGTTTGAGACGAGGGCAATGGGGTTTTGTTCCAGATAGTTGAATCACTACTACGATAGACATCAGCAGGTGGTGGCGTTCTAGTAGTCTCTGCCTCTGTACTAAATTCCTCATCGTCATCGCTGTTGATCTGTACTTCTGTTTCGATAGGAACACGCTCTCCAGTGCAAACATCTTCTACATCTGATTTTTCATCATTTGCTGGTGGCACATAGTCCTCGTCGTTATCATTTTCAAATGGATCATTAAGTTCCTCATCTGACATTTCACACAACTTTGCGACATCTTTCGCTGTCATTCTATATCGAAAGCCATTCTTTACTATAAGAATATGTATAACGAATACAAAAATAAAGCAACATACTTATCTAAGTCCAAATATCCCCTTGAATTATATGGTGGCTTATAACCATTTTCTAAAACTCCGCTACTCGATGCTTCATTGCTTCCAAAAGCTGCACAACTACATTTTCCGCCATCAGATGCACCAGCAATATTACCACGAGTGTCACAATTTGACAAGATCACAACGCAGACTGGACCATAGATGAGAGATGACTGGACACAAAACGCGAGTATAACAACTAGTAAATGGTTGTTATACTCGCACAGGTGCACAAACATACAACAACCCACGCCACACCATTCAAGGTACACAGTGGTACCCAGGTACCACACCCGCTATGTACGTTGTATTATGTTTGCCGCCACATAAGGGTTAAACAATAAGTAAACACCAACTGCACTACAAACTAAGATGGATGGCATTTTTTACTCTTAAGATGAAATTTTTTTACAAAAATTTTTTGTATTGTGTATTACCAAATTTCTGCTGGCAATCAAAGGAGATTTGTTTTTTTTTAGTGAAGATTTGTTACGAAAATCCATATTTTTATTAAAACTACTTGTTTCCTCTTCTTCGACCGCTGCCACAATAGCCTCGACTAAAGTTTCAATGCGAGAAACCATATTATAATATTTAGTGGCTAAACCCGGCTTTCTACGAAGGCTTTAAGAGCAGTTTAATTATTCAACCTTGTTACTAGTTCTGCAGAGGCTCCCCCTTCTGAAGCAATTCAAGCGTCGTTAAAATCATTTAATCACAGAATTTTTGTTAACATCTTTTACATAAGCATACTATGTACATGTGTGGTATATGAAAGATAAAATAAACAATAGAAATTTGTAAATATTTTGAATTGATTCTGTAATAGATAAGATTCCAATTTGTACTACAATAGACGCTGCTTATTAAAATCACTTTGGGACCGGGTCAATGTGATTCTACTAACCAACTAATTCCAGTAAGCGATTGATTAACGGCAGGGTAAAAACTTACAAACTAATATTCAAGAAGGACATTTAATATGTATAAAATTTTCAATATACATAAACATTATTTATTTGATTTGGAATATGAATCAATAATTGATTGTTTTCTGTTTCTTCATTTAATTCATTAATAAAACGTTCGTAAACATAATGTTTTTCGAAGTCTTCAGAATCTGCACGGTACTATCGCCTTAAAATAGGTAGGACGTCTAGCATTTAGCATCCCACGATTTATCGTCGCTTTGGATATTTCTTCTTAAGTGATGGCAACAACCGTTTGAAGAATGCTATAGATATGTATCCATTCTTCTGGCCTCTTATGGCCTCTCTAAAGTAATCTTTAGAGAGGCCAGTTAGCTGCGGAACAAGGAATTTTTCTTCTTCTTGGGTTTGAGTGAATCCATTGTGCCGGAAGCAGTTTCTCCTTGTTGCTCCCTCCACTTGATTCCATGCTTCATTTGCCAATTTGCCAATTTAGTGTGCACGAGCTTTTTTAGATTTTCGATTACTTTGTCAATTACGTTGAGCACGTTCTTCCTCGTTCAGCCCTGTAATGCGACTTGAATGTTCTAATAATTCCTTGGTCACAGGGCTGAAGCTTTGGGGTTTTACTTACTGGCAAAAAAACTATCCTGATGTGTTTTGAATTCAGATCAACCACGTGAGATGTGCAATTGAGCCAAACCATGTGAGATGTCGATCAGTTATAAAATGTTTTTCTGAAGTTGCTTATCCCAACTAAGAAGCCAATGTTTGAGAACTAATCATCCAAGGATTTGAATTAGCAGTGTATTGTACTGGAACGAAGGTCTTGATTATTTTTATATATTTTAAATTTTTACATGAAAACTTAAAATTGTAATCGCTGTGTTAAAATGTACAATATTATCGTTTTCTTCTATTTTTTTAAAATTACATAATACAAAAGATAGAGACAGGTATAAATAGTATTAAGAGCAAGAAAAGGGGGGGAAGATAAAGATGTCGATCACCGGAAGACCCACTGATTGCTCAATTTTAGTAGGATATATTCAAATAGCAAACTTTCAACTAGGATATTTCTAATAAATTGAATTTTATAGTACTATATTTACATGTAAAAAAGAAGGGGGAAGGAAAATGTAGTGATATGGCTAAGAGAATAAATGCATATCCCTCGAATATTAAAATTTTTATAAGCGACGCCTTATTTTATAGAAAAATTATTTGGCTGTTCCGCGTGTATAGTGAAGTCCAAAAACAGATAAAGTCATATCACGCATTTATCTACCCCAAATTTAAGTATATAAGCGGATTTCGACTCGAGCGGCGGCAAAGCACAAGACTCGACGCCAGCCCTGGTAAGGAAAAGGGTCTTTAGTGGTTGTGGTTTAGTAGTCTTTAGTGCTTGTGGTACCTGACCAAAGCTTGCAGGTTGGTTTTTATAAAGAGGAACAGATCTTACGTGGTTGTTGTTTGTCCACGTCTAATTCAACCTTCATTATCCATGCCAAAACAGAGCAAAAGGGTAAAGTAAAACTAAGGTAGAATTAAAGTAAAAGTATACTCAATGTAATCCAATGCTAAAAGGAAGTATAGACTAACATAATTAGTAGAAGAATCTGAAAGTAAAAGCAATCCAAAAGTAAACTTAAAGTAATGCAAAAGTAAAAGTATAGAATAAACGAATAAGTATATCTCGTGGATGAGCCAAAGAGATATACACTCATCAGAGGTGACGAAAAGCCAATGTATCAACAGGTGAAATCCAGGACTAGCAAGTCTACACTAGCTTATTCGGGCAGCAGCGATATCCAGTCTGGAACACTAAGAGCTTCCGATAACCAGGAGCTTCTTTTTCTCTCCACTCACAGGCTTCGGAGAGACGCTCCTTGCAAGTTTTTGCTCTCTTGGCTTTTTCAGTCTTCAGGTTATACGTGTGCTTCAGAAGGGCCCGAAAATGGAACCCATGTCAGCGTTGTTCACGTCGGATAGGAAGTACTGGGCAGTGTGCACTGACCATTGTTCCTCCAACTACACCTTGGCTGATTCATGGTTAGTTTCGCCCACCTCCCCATGTGCCTTGACATAACAGATATTTTCTCTCTTCTTACAACGTTGAAACCAAGCTTCAGTTTCAACAAAATCATCCTTACCCATCTTCTTGGCCAAGTCCTCGGCTTTTTGGTGCAGCAGCGGTCTGGACAGATTTGCGTCCTATTCCCTCGCTTTCAAAAATCACGCCTTCAATGCATACTGAACATCTTTTTCCTTCCTTCCCTTTTCTTTTTTCGATTTGTTCTCTTTTTGCTTAATGTGGCAGCCTATAAGGTATATGTCTCTAAGTCTTTAATAGATCTTATAACCGCAATGCCTATATACATTTGTTTTTCGTCTGAGTTGGAAAATTTTTGATTCTACTAAACGAAGCAGGTGATTCTAATAACCGAAGGGATTTCTTTGTATTTATATACGAGAGTACCGAGACCAAGCCTATTTTATAGGAAACTTAATTTTATTTTTCCAGTAAAGGGAAATTTCCGGGAAAATAACAAAAATTAAAAACTGTCCCAGTTAAGTCTTGTCTAAAGAGTCTAAGTAATATAAAATGATTTATAGGCAATTTAAATAGTTCACATAGAGTATTTTTATAAATACGTCAATACAATATAATAAATACAACTAATACAATTCAAAATTAAACTATTCATTATAAATTCAATGCAAAGTTATAATGTTCACTATTTGCGATTGATTTTCTTTATTCTTCACAAGTATATTTTAGTTCTAATGGGTGTCATGGATTTGCTGGTGTCCTACCTACTTACACTACACTTGTTAAGTACGCCGTGTCAACCATATATGGCCAACGAAAATACGCGTTAGACCAAAAGTTTTCTCGAATTGCATCTATCGATTTAAATTTGTGTTTCTTTGCAGGAAAGTGTATCATTTTCAGAAAATTTTATTGTTGGACTGAAAATACTATCTCTTTATTTCCGAAGGCTTCGCATTAATTTGCTCGTAATTTAGTTCTCGTTCTTTCTTTGCTTCGTTCTTAGAATATGAATGAGTTATTGGAAGGGTGAATATATATATATATATATATCTATATATAATTTATAAGTATACAAAATGTATACTTATATACTATAT
>WYDF02062881.1:0-11699 GCA_009867245.2 Adranes taylori
AAATAATCTCTAATTAAATCATTATTTAAACATAATGCTAACTCAAATATTCATATTTAAACAAGTTTCTTAATTATAATAATTCAAATGATATGTATTCATATAATGTAGATACAAAAATATCAAAAGCTATTCAAAGGAAAAATAAATTTCAACACATTTAAATATAGTTATTAATAATATCTAAAAACAATTTATATAATTACTTTTATTTATAAATTATTTTCGCTTACATATGACAATATAAGTATTTAGCGAATATTAGAAATGTACCTGCAGACAAATACAATTTTCAAAAAAAGCCATAAAAATTTTATTATGTTTTTCAACTTCTTATTTATGTGAACTCGGACTTTTTACATTGACTAAAATAAAAACTAAAAAAGGGAGAGATTAACAAATTTGGAAGAAGAAATGAGAGTAGCTTTATCTTGCATAAGTGACAAAAAACTTAAAAACTTATTCATTGAGGATGTTTCGCCAAATCTGTTTATTCACAAAATAGTGTCGCAGTTTAGAAAAGGTTGAAAACCACTGGTTTAGACTACCGATCGATTCACATAGGTGTCATTTCATACCAAATATATCAAAATCAAATATGGAATACACCAAAGCTACCGTTGCAAGACTACGTTCCTTCCAAGTCTTTCGATTTGAATCTTAAATCCTCTTGTCGAATATACGAGGCTGGTTTGACATAAATCTAGCCTTCGATAGATGGCGTTATGTGACAACGAACGCCGTATTGGTTTTGACATCTGCCTAGTGATGGGAATTCTTGTTCCGCGCTCTGAACCCAATGGACTGTTTCGTTCCCTAAAGATACCGTGATAAAGTACCTTTCTCGTTCCGTTTAAAACTTAATAAATCAATTCCTCATACTGACAAAAAACATAAAATCAAGTATTTATTTATTTTTATTAATTAATAGTGTGCTGTATATTTTATTGTGTGCATCGTTGTTACTTTTAATTATAATTAGATTTTTACTATTAATCAAACAAATATTAGGAAAATTTCTTAAAAGATATCAATTTAAGAATAAAAAGAAATTCGTACCTACATAGAAACAGACCAATGAATTTCTATTAAAATGTTTATGTAACATATTTATTATATCAATAATAATTTTGTTTCATATTTTAAATTTTTAAAAATACATATTTACAAATTAATTGCCTCTGTATAAATCAAAAAGATTTTCATTCATCAAGGGTCATCTGAACGACGAGAACAATAATTGCTATTATCGCAATCGCGCTCCTACATGCATCTTCTGTCAAACGGTATATCAAGATTGCTTTGCAATCGACGCGGTAAACTATTCTGTACAACTTCATATGAATATTCATATATTCATATGAATATTTTTGTTTGTCGTTCTACTGGAACAATACTAGACGTATATTGAACAGTGAATGAGAATGAATCACGCGACTGACTGGATACATAGAAAGAATGACGTGACATAGAAAGAACCACATATTTTTGGAATTGGATTGTTCTCGGCGAGGACACCTTATTGCATTTGAAGTAGAAATCTTGTTCAATTTATTATTAAGGTATTTTTGAATAAACTATCGAATAAGATATGGCGGTTGTTTATTTATAAAAAATAATTCATTGATTCGATATATTATATGTTTCAATGGGAACAAGCTCTTTTCAAAAGACATTGCGGTCCAAACATATACCGCGATAAAAGAACGACACATGACTGCGTCTGCCATACAACACATGACGTCTGTCAAAATGTAAAGCAAAAAGGACAATTGGTTTGGTTTTTACAGCCGTCGCAAGCAACCAACTTTTGTGTTTTGTGAAAAATGGAAAAAATCGAATATCGTTCAGTGATTAAGTTCCTTCACAGGGAAAAACAATGCAGAAATCAAAGCCGAACTGGACGCTGTTTATGGCAAGTCTGCACCGTTGTTAGCAACAGTTAAATTTTGGAAAACTAACACCGTTATTAGCAACAGTTAAATTTTGGAAAACAACAGAATTTGTTCGTGATTGTATGAGTGTTTTTGATGATGACCACTCAGGGCTCTCAGATATCGTTACTACACCAGAAATCGTTAAAGAAATCCATGATATGATTATGACAAACCATCGAATCAAATTCCGTGAGCTAGCAGAGCCTGCAAACATATCAACTGAGCATCTACACGCCATCATACACAAACATTTGGATATGAAAAAGCTACCCGCGCGATGGGTGTCGCGTTTACTCACTATCGACCAAAAACACACACGTGTGACGGATTCGGAGAAGGTTTTGGCGAAGATAAAACGTGCTCCGAAGGATTTTTTTTTTTCGTCGATACGTCACTGTCGATGAAACGTGGGTCCATGGTCCATTACTACACGTGAGTGACGAAAAAACAGTCAAAGCAGTGGAGAAAAAGCGGCTAAGGCCCACCCAAGAAGGCAAAGACAATTCGATCGGCCGGTGATGGCGACTGTTTTTGGGATCTTGGCAAAGGATAATTACTTGGCATTATTGGACACCAAACGTATATTGAACAGTGAATTGAAGAAAAAACGCCCTGGTTTGGCTCGCAAGAAAGTTCTCTGCCATCATAACAACGCACACCCATCGTATTCTCCAGATCTAGGACCTTGCGACTTCTCATTCCGAAACCTAAAAAATTGGCTCGAAGGAAGCCGTTTTGCAACAAACGATGAACGATCATCAACGCTTCGCACTATTTTGAAGAGCTTGAGCAAAATTACTTTTTGGAAGAGATGAAGAAGTTGGAAAGTCGTCTTGAAAAGTGTATTTATTGCCTTAAAAGGGGACTATTTTGAAAAATAAATTCCGTCAAACTACTCTCGCAGTTTTAAAAACGATGAAGTAGGCTTTGAAAATCTATACAAGGAATTAATAAACATACTCAACAACTCACACAATTAGAATGAAGGCGCCCATATTTCCAACTTTTAATTTCTCCACTATCACATTGGATAATAAAAAAAATTATTTTAAGACTGAGTGAAATTTGTTTAAGGTCAAAATAGTCCAAACTCTAAACATGTTTTTAATACACTCGGCCGCTTAAGCATTGAACAGTTTTTAGAAGAAATTAAATATAAAATGCAAGAGCCATTATCAAGGAAATAGCCCACAATATTTGTATAACAAAACACTTTAGAATAAGGTGACCAGACGTCCCACTTTTGCCAAAACTATCCCGGTTTTTAACAATATGTCCCGCGGCGTTTTAAAACAGACCAGAATTTTGGAAAGATTAAGTTCTTGTCAATTAGATCTTATAAACTTACGTTTATGTTCGCTTCCTCTTTGATTTAGACATCCATAAAAAAAGCAAAAAATATACATGTAAGCGACCATCTCTAATTACTCGACTGGATACTAATGTATTTCTTATACAAGGACGGTTGGTTGCTTCAGCCCCAAAGTTCAATATTACTGTTGTACTACTCCAATATTAAAATCTGATCACCTTAATCACCAATATTAAAATCTGATCAAGTTTTGTTGGTAACATGTTTAGATAATATCAACATTAATTACCGAATTTGTCCATAGGTACACAACTTCTGTTTAACGCTCTACACTACTCTTCTACATATGGTACAATGACCTAAAAAGTTATTCGTTTCAACATAGTTATTGCTTTTTATTTTCCTGTTCAGTTTAAATACTGAATTGTTGAGTGTTTCATTTTGTAAATATTTTATTAAAAGTCAATTTACAACTGATCAATTTTGCTCATAAAGGAAATTAAAATAGTGTATTAAATTTCTTACAATATGATATAACTAATCAGTTTTGAGCGTTAGATATACAGTATCCAAAGTCAATCCTTTTATAATACAAGACCTAGAATAGTATCAAAATTATGATATATATGACTGCAGAAATGACGCCAAATGTGATTTTTTAAAACGCACATTCTTCCATAGGAAAAATTTCCGCCTGGTATCCACATGAAGAATGAGTGCTGGAGGTTTACGGAAACCGAGGGTTAAGTTGGTCTTAGCTTCCGAAATATTTTTCACGATCATGTGAATTTAACCCGGGCCAACCGATATCAGTGTAATTTATGGTGGTTTGACCTTAATTCTGCAACTGCTTGATATTTTCATTCATAAACCGCTCAAGGAATCAGATAATTCTGCTGCGAAGAGGTGACTGAGAGAACGCTACCAAGGACACGAAGACTAGTAAAATAAAGTGCCACCCCTAGAAACCATGTGCTCCTAGGTCTTGTGAGCTTGGGACGGCATCTTATCTGAAACATTGTCAAAAGTTTCAACGTCGGCATCTTTAACGCGTTGAAGCGATTGAAAATAAGATAAAGATAGATTCAAGATAAAATGAATCTACTTTAGTTTTACTTTATTCTCAAACATAGGTACCAACTTCTGTCGGAACTCGGCAAAAATTCCGCGTATTTTACGCATCTGAATTTTGTAGCGATTAAACTCGCCAAAATGTGAGCAAATTAAGGGAGTGACTACATTGAGATTACTGTATCGTACTATAAAAGGATTAACTTTGTAAGGAATATATTTATTAATAAGTGGATATAGATTTCTTAAAACATCAACTGACTAATATATATTTATGAGGAATAACCATGAATAATTTGTCCAGAATTATATCGCAATGAGTTAAGTTGTAAAAGAGCAAAACGTTTTTTAAAAATAAATTCCAGGGTCGAACAATAGTAATACTTACATCATATTTATTGTATGCTGATACTTCCTTTTTGACTCTTTCGTAGATAAATGCACAACGCATCTTCAAAAGAATAGGCTATCTACTGTTTTAACAACACTATCTATTAAGTTATTTCGATATAATGCTGGACAAACTATACTTACATTTATTATATAAAGCTATTTACACACATTCATCTATGTGTTATTTTCATAATTTTTCACTAAATGTATATGTGGAGTCTAATTCTTTTAATAAAAATTTAATTTCCTATTTAATCCGAATTGAATTATATGTCTGTAGGAATGTTCAAGATGAAAAGTAGCAAAGAAGAAATTATGAATACAGCCAAAAAAAAAATTAAGATAACTAGTTCAGTCATCTGCTTTTTTAGTACATTAGTTTTTGAAACAAAAACTAATCCAGCTGGAATACACAGTATATAAACATCTCATTGCATAGAAACTAGCAGATTCCTAGGCCTATAAACGGATTCAAAATAATCGTAAAAACCACATGTTGACAGTGCATAAAGAACTCCTTTAATACTGATTATTAGGATATATATTTTAGACTCACAACATTTTATAGTTAAGTAATAGGGGATAAATTAAATAGTACGAGTTAATATCTTCACCTGTTTATTCCTATTTTTTCTAATCCTCTATAACGCTATTTAGTCAATCGAATTATGACGTTGAAATTAAAACTGTACCCAATTACTGTTTGCTGAAGGTGAAGGTTGAGGTGGAACACTGTAAAAAAATAAGTTCAATAAATTAAAGTCACTTAGACGCGTATGATTATAGTTATGATGTATTTATTCTTAAAACCGACCATTTGAATTAAGATATATTAATCAGTATCAATAGAAAAATTTTCTGGTTAATAAAATTTGTTGGGATTTGGGTATCAATATTTTAATGTACTATCATAGACCAGGTGGTTCAAGACTTTAAAAGTTATTTTATTCTTACAAATTGCATTAGTTGAAAAGAAAGTTTTGCACGTATTATGTTTAACCCGTTATAGATTGTTAATATTCATTGTTGACAGACGGTGTTACATACATTCGAAGGAGTATTTTGAGTTGTCAAATCTTGAGTAAGTCATAATTTAGATTTTAAAGTTCAAAAATATTTCAAGATGGCGAACAAATGTTTGTTCTGTCTAAATATCATAAAAATATACGACGATAAAATAAAATGCAGAAATGTAAATTGCGGGAACACATTCCATATAATCTGCACAAACACAACAATTGAAAAATTTACCGATTTAATTCGTCCGGAAAAACTCGCGAGTGGAAATGTACTAAGTACTATGTAAACAATTTTGAATTTTATGGATTTGGAGAAAATTCACCAAACGAATCACTAGTAGACATTAGTTCTACTAGAACAATAACCCAACAAAATCAAACACAAACATCAAACGAACTAAACAAGGTAAATAAAGATAACCTAGAAATATGTAATAACACATATCTGTACAATATCATAGCCACACAACAAAAACTGATTGAAGATCTGTACACTGAAATTAAAGAAATAAAGGATATATTGTTAAAAGTTGAAACCTTCCCAAACTCGTTAAAAGAAATACAAGCAGAAAGCAATGTTATTGTAAAAGAGGTGAAAGTGGTAATAACAAGTTCCAAAATACAGGCCACTGAATCTATCGAGACAACAAAACAGGAGAATACAAACAACAACAGACAAGCCATCAGACTTGCAGAAAGTAAATAAATGTAGAAAAAATAAGATGCAACATAAAGTTAGCACTTCGAAACACCGCCAAACAATGGCCACAACAGTAAACCAACCAAACAATCTGATGCTCTAACGAAACAAGTATTATATGCAGAAATTAATAAAACAAATGAAGTAGCAATAATATTCAAAGCTTAGATACTGTTAATAAGAAAGATGATCGAATAAAATTAGTCAAGATGTTCAGAAGATTAAAAAATTGGCTTTCACACATGAAGTCCAATCTGTTCTGATCGGAATAAAGTATCAGAACTAGAAGCGTATCTGGTAAATTGTGGAAAATCGTTGGAAATAGTCTGCGTAACATAGCACTGGATGAAGGGATCAGAAGAAAGATCTCTCAAGTTCCTAAGTGAGATATGATTTCACTTTTCTGTAGGGTAAATTCTACCCACGGCGGCTCACTCATTCTATGTGCAAGCAAACTGAATTGTGTATATTTAAATTTTTTGTTGCTCTGTCCAGTGAGGTTGCTTGTGAAATATCCGATATGTTATTTAAAAATTATAAGTTATCTGTACTAAGCATTTACAGGCCTCCTCAGACTGATTTAGACTCTTTTCTAAAAACTTTAAAATAGAATCGGTTCTAAATATGCAGGTGATTGTATCATCTGTGGCGATTTTAATATCATATTTAGCACTACCTCTGGAGCACCAAAGTACCACAGATCTACTTGATTTGTTAAAAAGTTAGGCTTTCACAGTGTATTTTTAGCCCCCACAAGAGGGAAGGAACTGTATTGATAACACGTTTGTAAATTTTGCAAATGGAAATTTATTAGGTGATGTTGTCAACCTAAATTTCTCTTACCATCTTGGCCAACGTGTTAATGTTGGTGCACTTAGTCACAATTCGATAATGATAGTATTTCTTAGTTTCATCCCTATAACTGAGAAGGGTAAAATTATTTTTTATAATATGCTGGCTGATCTCAGGTGGAATTTCGTATCAATTGAAAATATTGATGTAAATCTAAAATTTGAGGTATTTGTCAGTAATATAATTGACAGCTTTAAGATTACATTTCCGGAGAGGGGTTTACAGACCAAAGCGCATGTACGGGTGCAATGGTTTACCATTGAGCTGCGAGCAATGCGCGATAGGTTGCATCTGTTAACAGAATTATTCCATAGATATGATATTACTGCGATTCGTGAAGCTAGGAATAAATTAAGAAGAGAGTATAAAACCTAATAAAAAGCGAACGAATTAAAGCCAAGGAAGCATTTATAAGAAAAAATTAGGAAATTCAACTAAGTCAATGTGGACTATAGTAAATGAAAGAAGAAAGTCCTCTAGCAAAATGGTTTCAGAAACTTTAACTGGTACAGAATATAAAGAATATTTTGCTTCCATTTCTAAAAAAAATATTAATACAATACCTAACAGTACGCAAGTACATATGTAAATCCATTCAGATTAACAGTAATAAAAAATAACATTAACCATATTATAGAGCCACTGGTTGGGTTAGTAAACAATTGCTTTAGAACAGGGGTCTATCTGATTGTTTAAAGCTTGCCCATGTGGATACGGATACATAGATGATATCTCAAACTATAGACGTATTTCGTTGTTCAAAATATAGAATAATCGCATATTTTGAGGATAATGGTATCTTAGCAAGTTTTAATTCGGTTTCAGGAAGGGACTGAATACAGTAGACGCTTAGAATTTTTTTGTTGATAAAATAAATTCAACTGTTGAAACAAAGTTTATTCTAGTTAATAAACTAAAAAAATATAACTTCGACATAACTAGTACAAGGCTCATAGCATCATTTGTTCCTGGACAGTTTCAACAAGTTAGGCTAAACGATCATCTTTTCGAGAAAAACTATCTATAAGAAAAACTATGTTATTCTTAAACTATATAAATGATTTCGGGAACATCCTCATACAGACAGGTGCAAATCATTTGCATTTTTGCGGATGATACTACAATTTTGTCTCATGGTTTCACCCTAAATGAAGCTATTGAGAGAGGTGAAATAGCATGGTCCAAGACTCAAGATTGGTTTTCGATAACAGACTACATATATTCCGTATATGACCGACTGCATGAAGGTCTTCCGAAATCTGAAAGTGCTAACTTTTCCTTGCATATTTATTCTGCACTGTTTGTTGTTCGCAAAAAATAATAATCACAAACTCAATATGCATCCGGATATACACGGCTATAGCATTAGATCTGCTTTTAATTATCTCCGGGACTTTCATCTTGTAATTGTCCTAACACCATTTATTCAAAGTTGTTTAATAACTCCCACTTGATACATGTAACTTGCCATTTAAGGAATTTAACAAACGTATTGCGATATTAAAAGCCATTATAAAACTTAATTGTTTATTTATTGTAGTAATGATTGTATTGTACCAAGTTATTTTACTATTACCTATTTAACTATTATTGACGTTTGCTATTGTAATAATATATTGTTATTTATATATTGTTATAACGTATATCTACAAATACAATAGTGATATTCTATTCTATTCCATGCCAGGAAAACGTAAAAAATATTCGTAATCTGATCTTTCACGAGTTTAAACAGGGCCATGATGATTATTACGTAATTGAAAAAAGCAACAGTAAGAAAATTGATGCATGGTTTAAGCTATTGTAGCTGTGTGTAAATGGTGTGCTCTGTAAGGAATATTAAAACTGTTTTGGTGGTTAGTAAAACTGTTTTAGAAAGGTTATGATTTTGGACAAATACAATTTTTGTTAATTCTTTATAGACTTTTAGGTACTTTGTTAGTCTTTTCAATTCTCTTCTTTCCTATCCGTTCACATGCTTTTCTTTTCTCCTCATAAAACAATCATTCCTACAGAAATCATCGCAAAACGTAATAAGATATTATAAGGTGTCGAAACAATATACATTGACAGTACAAAAGATGATGATTTGGATAGTACTGATGAAGAGCGACCCAAGCGAGTCGCCATGTATGCGCTGCATTTGGGAGGAACGAAAACACTTGTAGGCGTGGATTTACGAAGTTTCGTGCAGGCAATACTCAACGAAAAGATAAGGAACGCTCTGTCGACCATCAACTCTCTGGCTGCGATTGATTCTACTCAAACCACGCAACAATGAGGTGAAGAGTATGGCATGTAACACCACCATTAGGAACTAGTTTCACAAACTCAGTAAGTCATAGGCGCGGTCAAACTGAACTAAACGAAATGCAAAAAAAAAATCGGATTGTGAATCGCTGCTAGAAAAATTCAGACGTGGTATCGAATTCTCACCTGCGTCGAGAAGTGAGTTGTTTACGACAATAGAAAACCCAGTTCCCAACAGCTTAGAGTGAGGACACCACGACCTGGATTGCATCCGAAAAAATCACTGATATGCATTTTTTAGATGTCAACTGGAATTGTGCATTGGGAACTGCCTCTACAAGCCCACCTTTAAACTTTGAAATCTTCTGCGCCCAACTTGACCGTGTTCAAGTGCAACGCACTTGGCAACAAGAGGTGTCAATCTAGCTCTAATTTTTTTTTTTTCATCACAATAAGCCAGACCTCATGTTTCACATCTGTCGCGTGCAAAGCTCGCATTTTATAATAGTAATATAACATTATATAATTAACATAGTATTAAATTATTACATGTCCAGCTACCGTAGTGTACCAGGGAGATATCTTTGAAGTATGGATTAGTGCAAGACAGAAAATATTCGGAAAACAGAAATGCAACGTTTTCTTATAATCTTGCATTGGGAACAGTAAGAGTCGTACTAATAATCGTATTAGCTAAATATTACTAAGAATTTACTACTCATCCTGGTGCAATACGGGATCTGTAATACGGGAGTATTTGCAAAATCGCACTAAAAACCATGATTTTAATTTATACATAAAATTTGAGTATTATACAAACAAACATGTTATGTAAAAATTCAACCAAGCTTAGACAAGAACCACTTAGTTAAGACCAGAACCTACTATTGATCTCAAGAAACGAATTCTTTATTTCTAGACATCTAAGTCTTAAGAGGCAGTTTTTGTTAAAAATTTTATTGTACAATTCATAAAATTGTTAAATTGGAGTTCAAACATCTAAAACTTTTAATTTGGATATTTGAACGGGGGGCACTTTTGCTTTGGGGGCACCGCCGACCCCTGCTCTACTGCGTCATACTTTGTTATTTGATTTCTTTTTGAAATATATGTTACTTTCTACAACCTTAACAGCTATAGCCTTTTTTTCTAAATAGTTGGATACACTGATTTTGTGTATCTGCAACTTGATAATATCAAGAATAATTATCAATTAGGAAATTATTTTTAATATTGTTTCTTGTTCAAAGTTTCTATTTTATTTTACTATGTCTCGTAATACTTTGAAGGTTTAAAAAATATGAAAAATGTTTATAACCACCAACGCTGGGCAAAAAAAAGTACCCACTCTGCAACAGCTAGTTCTAAGTTCGACGCCGGATTCTAGTTCGGGTAATAAAAAAGATCTTATATGTTCATTTAAATGTAAACTAGTCAGAGTATTATTGAAAAGTTTGATTCTACAAGTGGAAATAATATGGATGTTTGATTTGAAAGAATTTTGTGAGGCAGTGAAACAATTGCAATATGTAATTGTGATTCTAATGAGAACTATTTTAGTGCCACTCCAGTTCAGGTCGGTGGAAGTAAAAGTAAATAGATTTGAATCTCAGATTTGTTTACGGATTCCAGGCAATTGAAATCGGCCGTGAAGGACCTCGAATTCCGTGTGGATTACTGAACATGCCACCCCCACCTACCCGTTTCCAGCTCTATATAAACATTTTGCAAAAAAAGGAACAACATAAAAAATTGAAAAGGATTCTATGAATGATGCTTTGCATAAAACAATAAGAGCGAATGATGAATGCAGGGATTGTACTAATACTCTCGATGGGGCCTGGCAGAAATGTGGTTTTTCATCATTGAACTAAGTACCTAGTGCTTCTAGAGTTAATACTAGAGTTAAAGATTTAAAAGTGTTTTAATAACAAAAAAAAAACAAAGATCGATATTTTTTCAAGTGCTAGAATTTTCGGAGCTAGAGTTTTTATGTGCTGTCTCTAGCAAACTTTTTGTAGTTTCCTTTTACTAGGTAGTATTGTGATTTTGACCAAGTAGAATGTGTGTTCAGACCCCTCTTTCCCAATGCGCGAAGCTATTCTACTCTCGCCCAAAAATTAGGCTTTCCGACTTCAGCATGCTTAGATAAATTTAAATATATA
>WYDF02062892.1:0-11699 GCA_009867245.2 Adranes taylori
ACACAAATAATTTTTAATATGTATTTGTTTTCCGTATTTATTAAGATAGGCAACTTATATATCAGGATTTGTTTTGGCCACCTGTTTGCTACTGTTGATCGATTCATTCGTCATCGGATAGATGGAGCCTCCTGGATGAATCAGGACCTTTCTGTTGCCGGTCGGTTGCTTTTCCAAAAATTTTTTTTCAACTTATTTCACTGTGGAAGTCTTTACTAAACGTATAATTGTATAATATATGATATTAAAATGACAAATATTGTAATAATGTCGTCACTAAAGATAATATTTTTAAAATTTTGAATTATTGAATTGTGATATAGGGTGTGGAGCTCCTCAGGATTTTGCCGAATTCTGAATTGGAATCTTAAAGAATCACGTACCAGTCCAGTTCGTGAATTAGTACCAATATAAGGTCTTAAAATGTCACTAAGATAAACGCGTGAAAATTGGGTTCTCGACAAAATTAAAGATGAAAATTCAGTGTTCGACAAAATGGAGGTGTGAGCGATTCGACACTTAAACATTAGGGAAAGATTTTTGATCATAAATTACTTAATATATGTTTTTGTCGAGTTTAATCTTGATCCTTTGATATTATGCAAAAATTTTTAGCTTGAAAACGGCCCTAGTTCCCGTACACATTCACTAAAGTGTTAAATAAATGTGGATGAAGACAACAGGTTGTTTGATATTATATTAAATCTTCTATGAATAAAACAACTTTCATAGGTGGTACAAGCGTTTCCAAGATAGCCCGCAAGACGTTGATGGTGACGGGAGTCCCGACAGATCAATAACTGATAATAATACATCGTAAAGGTGGAGAAAATAGTTATGGACATCCGCCGAATCACTATCAAAAAAGTTGTTGAAAATGTGGAATTTCGTATTGCTCATGGCAAGTTATTACTTTACATGTTTTGGGCATGAGACCAGTGGCAGTAAAATTTGTTCCCAAATTGTTGAATTTCGATCAAAAGCAGTGTCGAACTGACACTCAGGAGCTGCTTAACGAAATCAACGAGAATCCAGAATGACTGAAACAAATCATAACTGGCGAAGAAACATGGGTGTATGGATATGACGTTGAAACTAAGGCCCAATCGTACCAAATGAAAACTTTCTGCAGAGCCAAAACCGAAAAAAAGTCGCTAAGTTCTGTTTGTCAATGTTTGTTTGTCACTGTTTGTTTTTTCTACATCAATGGCATAGTGTACCATGAGTTCTTGCCATCAGGTTGTACGGTCAACAAATAGTACTACCTAGGAATTTTACGCTGTTTACGTGAAGCAATCCGAAGAAACAATTTGTTACCGTCTCAATTTGTGACCAGACAACTCCTGACGCACCTACGCACACTTCGTTGCTTGTTCGTGAATTTTTGGCAAAAACCAACGCCCAAATTGTTGCAAATCAGTATTTGGAGCATTACCGTACTCAACAACACTCAGGTTAAATTGATAACTATTGTAACTATCTTTAAAATAACAATTGTACCTTTAAATAGAATCAGTCAGTTTAGTATGGATTGCGAAGTGTTTCTTGGATGCATCAGATCAAACCATTTGTTGTAAGAGGTGACCTCGCGTTTTCTTGCTGAATTTTAAAAATTGTTCCAAACAATGAATAACTAAATGATTATGGTGCTAAAGTGGATTACTTTGAAAAGAAATAAAATTATTTTCGTTAAACTATTCCATAGTTATTAACAAATTTATCGCAAAAATGTTAATGAGCTGAAGCAAACACGTCGCCCCGAGTTATAAAAACTGGAACAATAGATGTAATTAATTATACAGATAGCATATAACTTAGTCATAAATGATTAGAAACAGACAATGTTGAAAGGTAATGAATTTTTCGCAAAATATGTCATAAAACAAAATTATTTCTTTCCATATGTTCACTTTAATGCATGGTAAAACATCATTAACATGAAAAAAGGAAAGTCTACGAATGCGATGCAATTAGCAATTTGAAAGATGTCTGACCTGAAGAAGTAGTCAAAATCAAATTTTTATCGCCTTTCGAATAAATACATCGGGTCGTCAAGTAAACTACACATAAAAAACATGATTTACCTAAAAATACGAAGAAATGTCAAGAAAAAAAAATTGAGAAAAATGATTTTTGATTTTCGAAATGTATAAATCAAGAATCGAAGTCAAGAGAATTTAATACATTTTATTTATCAAAATCCATATATTCCAGAAGGGAATAAAATGCTTGTACAGTTCATTTTTTCTTACTTTTAAGATTTTTAGCCATTTATTATATAATTCGAAACTCATATATTTAGGACTCGATTTGAAAGCTGAGGTGTGTGCACCAGAATTGCTAGATCATTCATATCTCTTGTGTTTATGAGATGTCAATTTAAAACACTAATTGTATTAAAACTAAGCAGATTATTCGTTGTACAGAGCACGTCATTGTAGACATATAAAGAAGTGACGGTCATGACACCTACATTCCCAAAATAAGCCTTGCAATGATCTTTTACACCTAATTACATATTCTTCGAATGATGGTTTTTCAAACCATTTAGGTATTTTATATTTTGCTGAGCGTCTAAATAGTTTCATGGGCAGTCAAAGCAATGGACAAAAGTCAGCTAAACCAAAAAATTTTTAAAATCAAATTTTATATTAGTCATGGAGGCCGTACGAAAATATGTATAACTTTTCGTCTTCAAAATAAAATTATCCTTGAAAGAACTAATGGATATATTTTGTTTAACGCAAAAATTATTGTAAACACCTAATGTAAGTGTAGCTATAAATTCTTTTATTTCGGGATTAAATAGTAAGGATTTGAAATTAATTGTACGCGCACGTAATTGTAAGTCTAACAGAGTAGCGCTACGAACAGCGGTAGATGAAAATTAGGCTTTTAAGAATGAGTTTGAAACAATATCAATCAATAGAAATCAAGGAGGCATGAAACAATAGCAATCATTGCTTGAGGGAAAACAGATATAAGACGAATACGGGAAAGTATGAGGACTGAAGTCTCACTTGTGGTGGTTGCAAAAGTCGGTCATCAGACCATCCATAACTTACGGAGCACTGGTGTGATGGAAAATGCCACTCCAGACTGAGACAAGGCAGAAACTCTCCTCCATACAGAGAAGTGGGGAAATGAAAAGACTTCAATAGCTTCTTATGCTATTAGAATTGCCATTATGCTATAAGCATTGGCGGAAGCCGCACTCTACAATTTATACCGAAACTATGCGGCCATCATAGACTCAGGTTTGTGGAAAGAGAAGGTCATACTTTTCCGAAATCTGCTCTAGTCTGGTTCAAGGGCTTCTGGAAACACGGGAGCAAAATGCAAAATGTCTTGCCCTTTAGGCAGATTTGCCACAATCTATTAGGCCAAAATATATGCAATCCTTCATTGTGTGCAGGGAAACACAAAATGAAATATAACAAACAGCGGCGTTTTATAGTAAGTGACAACCAGGGGACACATCATGCGCTTAACAACATGTGTCTGGACTGACGAACGAATGCATCAATGCGCTGTGCAGATTGGATAGGACCAACTCTGTTATACTGATATGGGCTCCACGGACGTGTCAACAAACAAGAGCCTATTGGTTGAAGTACCTGACTCGGTGTGAAGAATACCAATATTGGTGATGCCCGCCGGGCCAGTAGTATAGAGGAAGATCTTTTTTAGTGGGTTGAAGCCCCACACTTTGTGCATCCCCATGGGGGTCGGAGCAACAGCCTTGGGGTCCATGGCTAAGGCTAACTATATCAAGAAATTAAACAAACATAGTAGCTTTGAGCATTTTTTTTTCGGCCAAACCTCTTAAAAAACATACTGCTATGGGCACCAGTGCGCATGGGCACTGTACGCAACGAAATAGCTGTTGCAGTAGCAAAGAAGGTATCTAGCCTAGCTCACAGTTAACTGATACGGAGCCGGTGCTGGGAATACCTGCTAGTTCTATCAGAGAAGCAATAGGAAGATGGACCATTGAAAAACACACAGGCTGCTGGACAAAATCAGCAGGAAATCAACACAGTAAGCGCTTCATAGAAATAATAAATAAGAATAAAACCCCAGATTAGCTGAAACTTGACTGAAATAACATCAAAATGATAATTAGTCTGATAACTAATAGGACACGCATCTCTGAGGATACATATGAAGAAAATTGGCCTGCACACTGCTGACGTAGAATGCAGGCTATGTCTCGAGCAAAGCGAGACATCTCAATATATCATATGTGAGTGTGAAGCATTGGCATCCTAAAGGAGAGAACGATCTGGAGCAATGAAAGTTGAATCTGCATTCAGGAAATATCTATAAGCAATTACATAATTAGTATATTATTTAATCCCCATTCGCTCACTAAGAAAAAATTTTCACTTAAAAGTAACAGAGCCTACTCGCTCGCCTACCTACTCCTATCCGCTCGCCAAATTTTTTCATTCGATGGCCGAATAAAAAACTTGAAATTGAGCACCCACTCGTTCGTCAACGTTTTCCGTGTTGTTTGCTACATTTCTATTTCGTATTATTAGAGGTTAACTCAAAAACATGGGTTCAAAAGCTTATTGGAGAGAATCACATATTTTATGTTGGAACAAATCTATTTTGTAGTGGTAATTAATCGGAAACTGATAAGTTTTGTACATTCATTAGACGTAGCTACTTGCAATTAAAATCCCATTATACGAATATGCAATAAGATACTGCGTAAAACACCAACTTATGCACAATCCTTTATATTTTATACATCTCTTATTTCATGATGAAAATACATCTCGATATTTAATATTGTAGAAGTGCAACAGTAACATGACTTTGAAAAAAAGTGTACTACCCTAAATATCTCGGTTCCTATGAAAAATGAAACTTGGGAAACATATGTAAGTCTAAGGGACCTCAATTATGCCAGTATGATCAACTTAATATAGTTGACTGATTTTGAGCAATAAAAAAATTTCTAAAACTTTTTAGCAACACCCTGTATATTTTCTTATATTTTGGTAGCCCTTGTAATTATATTTAAAATCATACCACAAATGATGGGTCTAACTCTTAGCACTTCACAGATATGACCCTTAATAACTTAAAATTTTGCAACTTGTCGCCATGGCAACCGACATTCAACAATAATATTATATACATGTGAGTCATACGTAATAGCTCATATACGCAAAGTTACAGGAAATATTATTTTACGTTGTATGAGTTGAATAAATGAATAAGTATTATTATTGAATAAATATTATTATTATTGAAATTATTGAATAAATGTTATTATCAGTAGTGGATACACATTATAATTTTTGGAGGGGCTCGAAATGATTATTTTATTGAGAAATTCACTTTTAAAATTAGAAAACTGTAATTTCGTAAATATTGTATTATGCGTCGAATGAAAGTAATGCCATCCATGCAAATGATATAGAACGCGTCGCTGCCACATTTAAAATTTTACAAACTTTTTGATATATTTCAGGAACTATAAAAAATAGGACTCTTGAAGAAACTTTATTCTATAGACCACCAAAAGTTCGTTCAATTTTATTTGAAACATTTTTTTTATAAAATTACAAACTAAGATATATACAGGGTGTTTTTTGTTTTGTTAAGTTTGCGATCAATTTACATGAGACTGGCTATTGTACTACATTAAATATCTCGGTTCCTATGAAAGTTGAAAAAATAAAACTTGGGGAACAAGTGTAAGATCCAGAGACCTCAATTTTACGCAAAGTTGTCCGCAAATATGGAGACCTGCGGATTCATGGATAGGCGATGCACACTATTGTGCTAATTGAATTTAGTAGATGACTTAAAAGTTGACAGTCAAAACTAAAAGGGTCAACTTTTGTTTTATGTCAGATATAACAAAACGCATGACTCCAGTATGTGAAAGATGGGGCGGCGATCAGGTCCACGAATTTTTTACCATAGTGTTTGCGAGTTTACGTAAGGAGATATAGTACTCTTTTTCTGGTTGATATAAGCTCAGCTTCATTTTTTCTTTACACTTTAGTCTTGCTTCGTCGAGCAGTGAATATTTGTGCAATTTTCAGTGATTTCAGGGAAGTTTATTATTAGATAATTTTACTTCTTTTAGAGGGGAAACTGTGTCAAACATAGCTAGCATGAAAGAGTTGAGTAGAGAAACTTTTTGTATTGAAATTTATATCTTTAAAATTTGGATAAAATGGAGTTATATGTAGTAGAGTTCGAACCTGATTTATGTCAATCTTATTAAAATTACGAATAGTTTTGAATATCGGTTCGCTTCTAAATTTCCGAATGCGTAGTCAACAGTATATTATTTCATGATCTGAGGTGCTGCTCGACTCCACACCACAGTCCGTTTCTGGTACGAGAATAATATCTAACAACGTGGCCGTTGTTGTCGTTAGTCCAGTAGGCTCCGCAATTGATTTAGATTCAGAGAAGTTACAACTCTTGTAAATTTTTTTGTCCATTGGTTATCTAGGTTTAGCAAGTCACAATTAATGTCGCCTAGGAGACAAATTTTATGTGAGCCTGTACTATATTGAATTATACTGTCCTCCAACTCGTCCAAAAATCGAATAAAATTATCATGAAGTGGTCCGTAAATCACTCCAAAAGTGATTTTTGGTGTATGCTCTTTAATACTTATCCAAATACTTTCGAAATTAATTGTATTAGGAATAGCCACTTTTTCATACTTGATATGTTCACGAACATAAAAGCAAACTCCACCTCCTCGAGAGCTCATATCATATCGCAGAATGTTAAACCCATTGACATGTATTTCCTGATCCTGAATATAGTCCTACTACTAGATCATCTATTTTAGGTTTTAGTGATCTTATATTAAGATGACCCACTTTCAATGCCCTACTAATCATGCCCTATTCAATAAGTTATTCTTTAATTTATATTAGCTACTATTGAATTATGAAAGCTATATGAGTAAAAAGGAATAAGAGCAATATGTACATTATTATTGTAAAAGCCGCTCGTGAGACTTCCCAAGTTTAAATAAGCAAAAATATGTGAAGTAAGGGTATTAATATCATTACATCGTATACAACACAAAGTATCAGTCAAAATTTAGAATAGCTGTATAATAAATTAAACCCAATCGTGCACAGTAAGATAGTTAAGACTCTAAAATCCCATTAAAAAGCGAAAGATTTATCCGCGTTAGTAAAACAGAAATAAAACAAAACTATTACTTATAAACGCAAAAAACAATTATTTACGAGGATTGTTCGGTAACTACGAGACTTAACAATATGGTCCTTTAGACTTACATATGTTTCCTAACAGAAATGGCGCGAATTTGCAGGAATCTTCTTTATCATTCTGTAGAATCATCCTTTAATAGGTTAAATATGGTAATACAGAGCGATCTGTCAATTAGTCTGTTTTTGAGAGTACGCCAAAGTGGACGTCTTGTGTGATTTTATAAACAATGGAAAAAACGTTGAGTTGAGAGAAGTGATAAAGTACTTTCATTTGAAAGGCTAACACCAACCGAAATCAAAGCAGAGCTGGATTCAAATTATTGGAATCTGCTCCTTCGTTTTCAATGGTTAAAAACTAGGTTGCCGAATTTAAGCGCGGTCGTAGGAGCACAAATGATGAACCCCGTAGTGGACGTCCAAAAACTATTACCGCAAAAAGTCCACCGTATCGTCTTGGATAACCGTCGAGTAAAAGTGCGCGAGATAGCAAACATAGTGGGTATCTCAAATGACAATGTGCACAGAATTTTAATTCAAGAATTGGAAATGAAAAAATATTCGGCGCGTTGGGTGTCACGATTGCTCACACCGGAGCAAAAAATGAATCGTTTAAGTGTTTCTCGCGACCTTTTGGCACGTTTTCGCCGCATGGACACACAAAGGTTCTCCGCCACCAAAGAAGGCAAAAACTGTTTTATCAGCAGGAAAGGTTTTGGCAACTGTGATTGGGGATTGTGATGGAATTATTTTGGTCAAATACTTAGAAAATGGGAAAACAATAAATGGCGAGTATTATGCCAATTTGTTGCAACAATCAAGCGACAAAATCAAACAGAAACCACCTCTTGTGATAAAGAAGAAAGTGCTTTTCCATCAAGATAACGCACCTGCCCACAAGTCTGTGATTGCAATGGCCAAAATGAATGAATTGGGATTTGAATTAGTGCCTCATTCGCCCTATTCCCCAGATTTGGCTCCCAGCGATTATCATGTTTCCAAATCAGAAAAAATGGCTCGGCGATAAGAGATTTTCGTCTAATCCCGAGGTAACTGCTGCTGTAAATAGCTATTTCGAGGACTTCATCGACCTACAATTAAGGCATCGCTAATTTTGAATATCGTTTGAATAAGTGTGTTGAGCGAGCAGGAGACTATATTGAAAAATAAAATGTTTTTTTGACAAAAAAAAAAACTTGCGAGTTCTTTGTTAGGCCACGTAGTTACCGAACAATCCTCGTATAAACGCAAAAATGAAAGTGTTAATACTATTAAAGAAAAAAGAAAGAAAACGAAAATAAAATATATTTTGTTAAATAGTAGAATTATTCTAATACAGAATAACTATACAAACAGTGAAAAAAGAAAAGAAATAAATGTCAAGTATATGTGTATATAGATTCAATGCCACAGATGTATAAGAGTTCTTATTTTACTACCTATCAGAGAAATTGCTGAAGATCTTGACATTTCATTTGGCTCAAGTCAAGCTATAATTTTATATGTTTTAGGCACGAGACGAGTGGCAACAAAATTTGTTCCCAAATTGTTCAATTTCGATCAAAAGCAGTGTCGATTTGACGCAATTCAGGAGCTGCTTAATGACATCAACGATAATCCATAACGGCTCAAACTAATCGTAACTAGTGACGAGACATGGTGTATGGATATGACGTTAAAACAGGCCCAATTGTTTAATTGGCCCAATTGAAGCTTCCTAAACAGTCAAGACCGAAAACAGCTCACCAAGTTCGCTTGAATATGAAGATTCTACTCACTTTTTCTTAGACATCAATGACATAATGTATCATGGTTGTACGTTCAATAAAGAGTACTATCTACAAGTTTACGCCATGTATATGAAACAACCTGAAGAAAACTTGAGCGAGAAAACTCTTGGCGATTGCACTACGATAATGCACATTCGCACACTTAGTTTTTGACAAAAAACAATACCATTATAAGTCTACATCGGCTGTATTCACCCTACATGCGTCCTGCGCCTTTTTTCTATTCCCGAAGATGAAAAAGATCATGAAAGCAATTATATGCCATATTGAAAATTGATTTTCATACTTGCTTCGAACAGTTGAAAAAAAACGCTGGAAAAAGTGTTATCTCCAATAGGGGATTACTTTGAAGAGGACAATGTTAACATTGCGAAATAAATAAAGATTACTCGATAAAAATGATAATTCAGCGTATTACTTGATCATACCTCGTATCTAAAAAAAAGTGTTTACGATAAACTATTCAAAAAAGAGTAGCAAAGAGATATCAAAATATGTAAAAATGTTTTCTACACTTTTCTTATGTTTCGAATGTTTTGGAACTTTTTTATTGTTCTAATAAAAACGTGCAACGACCTGCCGCGTGTTTTTATATTAGTACTATAAAAAAAGCACTAAAGCAGCAAAGTTTCTAATTGTTGAAACCAAATAATTTGACTTTATTTGGCATTTCAATTGATTTTTTCGGAATGTCAAAATGTCTTCGCCTTTGTATTATAGAGTTAGAGGCTCATAAAAATTCTGAGGTTAGACGTAGGGTTACCAACCGTACTCTTTAAAGAGTACATGTACTCTTTTTGGCAAGTAAAATTATGTACTCGTATAAATGTGTATTTTTTTTAAAGAAATGTACTCTTTTGAGCTGGGCCGAGTTGGTATCCCTAGGTTAGAGTGAAGATCAAAATATATAAAAACTAATAACAAAAACCATTACTCTAAAACTATTGTATTTAAAAATACGCTATCAAAATTAGATATTTTTACTATATTGCAACACTATAATTTAATATTCTGTTCAAATAAAGACAATATTTTAAGTCAAAGTTTAAAAGAAATAAACACATAAGCTAGTAAAAATGATAATAACTCACCTTAAATAATAATAAAATATGAATATAGTAAAAGAACTAATTATGTATAATGCACCAAACGCACTAAGCAACAAATATCACAGACAAAATCACAAAAATAGTGTTTTAATCATTTATAGAATATTACATAACTCCATTAAAATTATTTACAATTGTTGCTAAAATAAAACCGATAATTGTGTTAAAACTTTTTTAACGAATTATAATGTCAACTGCACAATGCGTCACAAACTTTTGTCGCGAAATAAAAACAAAATATGTATTTTAGTGTCAGCACTTCGAGCGCAACGAGCAATTATTATACATATATGTCTACTACAAAGTAGTAATAATCTACAAACAGACAGGTACATAGGTATTTACATTATCAAGGTAGTTGCAATGATATCAAATAATTTTTGTGCGCTACATGAATTAATTCAATTTTCATATATTGATAAATTAATTTTATTTTACATTCACGTGTTTTGTAGCTACTAAAAAATATTCTTCGTCCAGTGCACTTTTCAATTAGTCATATTAATGTACTTTTAAAATGTAAAGATATTATTATTAAGCGAGTTTAATAAATCAGTTGCCTTAATAATTAATATACTGGGAAACCATAGAAACTGAATACCTTATGTTGGGTATCTTTTTAACGAAAATTCAAAGAGCTATCAAAATATAAATTCAAAATTCAAAGAGCTATCAAATCTTCGCAGCCTTGATCATGTTAACCTATAACTAGTCTAATACTTTAAATTTCAATTGGATCAACATTCAATTGTTTAATAATTGATTAGGGTAACATTCGATATGCATAAACATGCACAAATTGAACGATTTTTAATTGTTTGATCACTTTTATTTATGATCCAAATTTTTATTTCAGTTTCGTGGATCAGTTTACTAGTATCACTTTTATTTCAATTTAACCCATTTACAGCCAAGGTATGAACAAAAGTGAAATTGCGGTAAAAAACTTCTAGCTTCTAGCTATTTTCTAGCTTATAATAACACAAAATAGAAATATAAACAGACATAAATGGGCAAAAATTGTTCTACTTTGGTGTATATATGCACCACAGGCCGCATATGGTATAAGAGTTCAATATTTCGAAGCAATCTCTGTGTAAACGCACTTCACATTTGCTGCAAATGTATACTGTATGGTTTTTGCAGACTTTACACCGCCTTCTTGCATTTGCCTCATGTCTGGAAATTATATGTCCAACGTTGTCCGTTGTAATTTCTTTCGGTAGGTGCTCAGAAGAATTTCCCCGAAAAATATTAACGCTTGATCATGGGCGCTTTTACTAATAGGCAAACCTAGGCAACTGCCTAGGGGCCCTAACCGAAAAAGGGCGTTTACAATCTTTGGAAAATTTTATCAAGCATAATTTTTTTTCACATAATCAAAATATATTTTATATTTATTGATAATTATAATTAAATTATGCAATAGAAAATAAGAATTAAACAAGATAATAATATTAATATACATTAACATTATTTTGCTGAAGTATTTTGCGTGATGTGCGGGCGTACGACATTCAACAAAATTTATGGTAAGCGATTTTTACATATTTAGTAGTTTATTTGTTTTACAG